>JAMKCH010087909.1:439-14913 GCA_023653785.1 Ophioderma brevispina | reverse complement strand
GGTCTTCTCTAGGGACGGTTTTCTCAATTTTTCATTTTTCGATTTCTAACTAAAGATATTCTCCAATATAAACTCAAATTTTGGAAAAGAAAAGTAAAAATCACACTTTTTTGACATTTTTCCATATATTTCGAAAAGTAAGCTCTATTTTAAAAAAAATGAAAAAAACGTCCCTAGACAAATTTGTCTTGTTTCTAAAAAATAACATAAGAAATCATGAAAATTCTAATTGTTTTTGTTATGCTGTCTGAAAATTTTGGGGCAAAATCGTGTTTTTTTAGTATTTTTCTCAAAATACGGAAAGTTTTACATTAATCTGATGCCATCATCGGGTTCATCTTCCAATTTTCTTTCTAGAAATGTATACTTTTACATACAATAATCAAATATTTGCAAAGTTACAAACCAAAATAGATACTCGGAAACTCAAGGTTCACACTGCTCTTAAGACCCTATTTCATGCCTCTCCAGCAGTTCCAAAGACCTCCAGGTGCAGCATAATTTAGCTCTTGAAGTCCTCTTTTAGTAAAATTTTTACCTCAAAAGCTAAATTTTAGCCAAATTTTAGTTCCTAAGGCCCTACCAAGACAGTGGACTTTATATCAGATCTGTGCAAATGAATACCCTCTTTGAGACGAAACCTATTTAAATAGATACCCAATATGAATTTTGAATGCTATTTTTGTACAGCTGCTCAAACATCCACTCCTATTATAAAGGTGCAACGAGAGATTTTTGAGGCACCCAAATATTGTGTCATAATAGTAATTTTATATAGAATCGGACACTCAATACATTTCTTACCTTGTATTTGGCTACAGAAATGCCTTAAAAAGGAGGAAAAAGGTGATTCTGATTTGCTTATATTTCAATATAAAACATAGGCTGAATTTTGTATTTGCTCCTATACCAAATTAGAAACTTCAAAATTTTTGTACCAAAGAAACATTTCTTGGCTTAATCCTTTCAGATGGGGTTATTTATGATTGAAAGCTTTACATCAGGGCAAAAATCAGTACTTTCGATTTTGTTAGGGACACCTGATATGTAAAATCTCTCGTTGCACCTTTAAGAGCACCGTGGTATTCTCAGATGGCATTGGCTATGGTTTGCAATGGAAATTATCACTGAAATGCATGATTTCAACAAAATACCAAATGCAAATGACAGAAATTGCTCTTCTGCCCATCTTGTGAGAAAATGATAGAAACCCAATCACACATACCAACACAAACCTCATTTGAATGAAAAAAGTGTCAATAAAAAAAGTTGCAGTAAATAGCATTGCTCCAATTTTCTGGTTTGAGTGATCCTGCAAGGCAGGGTAGACTTTCATTAATTAATAACTTTATCTTACAAAAGTTTCTTTGTTTAAAATGATGTTTTACTAAAACAAAATGCAATCTTAGTAATCTAACAGATAACTGCAGACCTTTTAATGCAAAGATGACAAAGAAAATGCAAATACTAAGTAAATGTAACATTTGAGGAACAACAAATAGTCGAGCGACTTCATCACTGCTACACCTTCGTCAAGCCAACCAATTGCCATAGAACAGAAACATGTGTGACTGAGTAGCTAATACCAGACCTTTCCAAATGGTGATTGGATTTCTATCATTTTCTCACAAGATGGGCAGAAGGGTGTCCTCTGTCATTTGCATTTGGGATTTTGTTGAAATCATGCATTTCTATTTCATTAATTAAGAATAATGTAGTGGGAAACTTATTTCACACCTGGGGCAGTGGCGTAGCCAGGTGGGGGCAGAGGAGGGCAGAGTGCCCCCTCTGAAAAATGTTTTGAGGGGAAATCGGGAAATAAAACACTGATATTTATGTTAAATCAGCCCCTTTTCGGATTCTTTTGCCCTGCGAACGGGAAATTTTTGCTTGCGATCGGGACATTTGTTGCACCTACCGGGAAATTGCCCCCTCGGAACCACCGGGCTGGCTACGCGCCTGCCTGGGGGCATTTATTACAGACACTATGGTAGGTGGAATTTGACGTCCTATATTGCAAGTTTCAAAACCTGGACAGATCTTGATTTTCCTTTTCTTTTTTTTTTTTTGGCTACCCGACAGAATACCACTTCACCCCTCCAATAACAAAACAATGACCCATAGATGACATTTGATTGCAATTTGTGACTAACACACACATGCGGCTAAAAATTGCCTAGTGGGGCATCATTTCATCCTTTGCAGTCTAGACCCGATGATGCCCCCATAAGATGTCCTTCACCATCCTGAAATAGGACTACGTATTGTGTTGTGACAGTTGTGGTCAAATTGTCAGATCACTTATTACCGGCAAAATGTCAAATAGTAGGTGCAAGTAGTAGGTAGGAGCTATAACATAATGCGAAGCACAGTGGAAATTGCAGCTAACATATATAGGGTTTGAGAAAAGCAATTAAAGTGCATAAATAGAGGAACCCACAGTACCCAACATGAGACAAAATACCAGCTTTTATGAAGCAAAATGGGCTTACTGCCCCATTGGTTTACACGCTTTCAAGGTCCATCAAAGCGTATGATAATAGAACAAATCATGTAATCCAATGGGGTAGAGTGAGCCTGTTTTGTTTCACAAAAAGTCAGCCCAAAATACCAGATGCAGATATTTGAACTTTGTAGCTTCCAGATAGATTCTATTACTACTGCAGAAAATACAGGCTAAATGCTCAAAAGATAGAGATGTCCCAGGGCTATCTAGAATGCTGAAGATAATCATTATGATTGGAATGGATGAATAGATGACCATGTTTTTTGTGATTGTAATTAGAAATGAAAAACTTTGAAAACAATTAACCATTATAAAATGTGTCAAACAAATAAAGAAAACCTTGCAAAAGTAACATATTAGTAAAATTTAAAATAATACAAACAGGGAAGCCAGTGGCATATTGCATGTGCTTAGGAAAAAGTGTGCGAATTGTGCTAAAATGATCCCAAACTGGCTGAAAATAAATAAAACTGTGGAAATTTGGACTAACTAAGTGAATGAATTCCTTCAATGGAAGGATAACTAGCATCCCGGTACACGTACAAACAAGAATTTTTTGCACCAATTGAGCCATTTGCTAAGAACACTTGGCATTCAATTACTGCCTATGAGGTACTCCCCATGATTTGAGTAGAATGTAAACTATAAAATGGACATATGCAGTTAAGTGAGGATGTCCCCCGTCACATTATGTAAATGCAAATGGTGCGCCCACAGGCGGAGTGCCCATCTCTCTGTCATTGGCGTTTGGGCCAGACTCCCTCATATAATGTTGCTGTGGGGGGTTCGCCACTCCTCCCGGACAGCGAGTCTGTTTTGCATGCAGGCGGAGTGCCCATCTCTCTGTCATTGGCATTTGGGCCAGACTCCCTCATATAATGTTGCTGTGGGGGGTTCGCCACTCCTCCCGTACAACGGGTCTGTTTTGCATTCCCAGAATATGCCGGTACCCATTTATACACTTGGGTAGAGAGAGGCAAGCGAGGTAAAGTGCCTTGCCCAAGTGCACAACACATTGGCACCAGCAGGGCTCGAACCCACAACCTTATACTTATGAGGCGAGCGCTGATCCACTGCACCACATGTGCCCCCAGGTTATGTAGGATAGTAATGATGGCAGCTATAAGAATTGTGTTAATACATGACCTGTGGGTAAAATACAACACTGAACCAAATATGAAAGTGAGTTCCTCAGGGATCAATTATTGGCCCTCAGGCTTTTCCTTAAAGAAGCACTATCCGATCCTCAGCCTAGACCCCACCACTCACATTATCAGACCTCAGATTTTGGTATCATTAGAAAGCTTGAATTTTTCTCATCTCATCTGCAAAATATTTTGGCTGAATTGTTTTCTTTATTATATTAAAGTTAAAATATGGTTTGTTTATGGTAACCAGAAATAGTTTGTACAGTACTCTATGGGCTATTTGTAATACATACAATTACTGCTCACATTGAAAATGGTATTTTGTATTAAAAAAATGGAATTAAAGTATGTTGGTAATGGCCTTTCCTATGAAATGGAGAAAAATATGTTGTAATTGGATGGGGGGACCTTTAATAAACATGCAAGCTAGACTAAATTATTGAATTTGAAACTTGATGGTACTTTACTTTGGATCAACAGCATGGCCATAATAAATTCAACATAGCAAGTGCATTATAGACAATATATTTCATGGTTTAATTAATTAAAAGTGCATTAAGCATCATAAACAGCTGATTCCAAGGCTATGGATCACAAAATACATTTTAAATTTGAAATCTGGTCCTTTTCTTTTTTGCTTCTAAAGCTCAATAATATGAATTCGTAAACACTTGAGATTGTGTGCACAATTTCATTGGTTCCTATAGCCGCGTAATATGAGACGACATCATACGGTACAGCGTGTACACGTAAACGCGATACGCAGATGCACTGATCGGACCAATCGAAGGCGCATGGAAGGAATGGATTGATCAATTTAAAAAGCTGGGTAGTTCATTGGATAAAATCTACCATAATTTTAGTAATATGTTACTAATAGCTTCTTATTTTGAATAAAGGTGTTAAAGAATGAGAATATAGGTATTGTTTTTAGCCTCTGCCTCTGTATCTATCATGTCATTACATGGGCGACAGCACTATTTTAGCATAAAACAACTTTGCTGCACCTCCTTGTTCTACTTGAAATAATGCTGTCGTCCATGCAATATGACACGATAGATACACGGCAGAGGCTAAAAACAATACCTTTATTCTCTAAATAGTATCCAATTTCTGATTGGTCATTTTGTTTCTATAATCCATGAATATGAATGAAATGCTTTGTATATGAGCTTATATGTTAAGATAGAGTGTGAAACTTCTTGGCTAAGAGGTGCATTGAGTAGCGTACTTAGGAGTATCTGATTCAGATCCCTCTGCCTTGTCAGGGCTACCTTCAGCATCTCCAAGAAGAGACCTTGGAGTGGGTTCCTGAGATGAGATTTCCTTATATGATGTAAGAGGGTACAAGTCCTTGCTAGACTTTGTCTCATAATTCAAGGACTCGGTAAGATTCTGCTCATCTTCGTCCTGTCCATCGGGCGGTGTTTTGTTCTCATGTTTAGTACCATGGGTTAAGTAGTAGTTAAAGCCTTTAAAGGGAGAGTGTATTGGCCTAGATGGACACTTCACATCCTTACATTCCAATGGATCTTGGTTCTCTGCATTGTCTATGGCTTGTGCAACTTGATATCTCTCCTATATAGATTCAAGAGAGAGAGAGAGAGAAACAAAGAAAACAATTAAATGAAAAGTCATTGTGGTAACAGTTTATTGATACTTAAAGTAGTCTTGTGGTTAAAGGGGGATGGCCAATTTAAGTACTTAAAGTTTTCATCTTGATAAAAGGGCCTTCACCCCAAAACCCCATCTGTAAAGTTTCGCAACGATATTTCAATCCGTTTTGATGTGAGAGCTAAAAACATAATTATATAAGCCCCATATACTACTTTGTAAAATTAATATGGCTACATTATCACTCTTAACATCCAAACCAAACATCCTTTACCCTAAGATTTCACATGATGAGAAAAATTGTAGCTTTCTTCAGATACCAACATTTTGACCATTTCCAGTAAAATCCAGGGTTCTGGGGACAAGGCTATTAGCGATCAGGCCATGGACCTCTAACCCTAGTCCCTACAGGTGATTAGCTCAAAATTGTTAACATATTTATCAAACATACATCTTTCCCTGGAATGCATGATGTAGTTACCCCAGTGAAATTTAAGGCCCAGAAATGTTCCTTTGGATCTTATGAACAAATGTGGTCAACCACATTATTTAACACATGCACACACTATCCTCTGGGCCAATTAAGTACATATTTTTTTGCCTCTACTGTCCAAACAGCTGGACCAATTGAACTCAAAATTTGTTGTTTTGGGTGATATGCTTCAACGTGAGGGAGAAAACAGCATATGAAAAATTGGACCATGATCGGGTCACCCACTTTTAAGCCGAAATGCTCAGAGCATTAATGGGCTGTCATTTTTGGAGCGAGTAGGGAATAAAATCCTGACTGTATGTTATCCTAGTTACAAGGGTGTTAATTTATAGTGGTTTCTGTACACTGCATTTAGGTATTACCCAGAGGGTGTTTTGAATCAATCCCATAATGCATTGCAATTTGCCTATACAGTACTGTACTAAACACATGTCAGTACTTAGGGATAAAAAGTATCCTAGAAGGAACCACAAGACATTTCATGATCATGCAAAAAAAATCCCTAAGTACTAATGCTTTGTGGGCTAAAATGAGCCTAAACGTCAGGGTTTTAATGTGTTAAGAATAGGATTTTTGTGGGATCACATGACCCTATTGAGGTAAAATTTCCCAAAACTGGTGCATTGTGGGATTGACTCAATACACCCTCTGGTTATTACCTTTACTGCATAATGATCAGGTAGGGGTTGACACCTAGTACTCTTTTCTAAACTGATTCTAGTTTACTGGTGTACACATCTACATGGCCGTTTTCTTACTCACATAGTAGCCTATATGGCAGCTACACCATGTCTACCGCGGCAGCTACTGCACAGTACACACTGGGCTAATTACGAGGCAGTAGCTACAAGACAGGGCTTGCAAAGTACACTGTTATTAGGTATACAGTGATGTGGCTACTCTGCTGTATCTACCCCAATGGCTACCCTGTAGTTGCCCACTAGGTGGAGAGAAGGTGGATGTGGTGTAGACAGTACCGAAGTAGACACGCAGCTACCACGTAGCTACTCCGCGGTTACTATGACGCCATTTTGAGAATGGATGAAAATTTCATGAAATAAGGGCGCTATACACTTGTTCTCTGTTTAGCATTTTTTTTATTGTTTTTTAGGAAAATCATTAAGAAATTCAAATCAGGCATCATCAAAAAACCCTATATTCCCACACATTTAATAAAAAAATGCAAATATATGCCAAAAATATCTAAAAAACAAAATTGGCCATGAGAAATACCGTGCGCGCTGAGAGGCGGTGTAACCACGTAGCTACTCCACGATGGGGGAGACAGCCGCTGTGTGTACACTACCCGTCTATGCGGTAAAAATACATGAAATCCTGGCCGGCGAGTGTACATCTAGTGGGTTGGTAATCCATGTCTACTCGGTGGTAGCTGCGTGGTAACTACCATGAAGAAATTGGCTGTGTATATACTACTCTCTATGGCTTAATGTCCTCTCTAGAGGACGGTACCCTTAAATGGTTTACTTATTAACTCTAGATGGGACTATTTACGGATGGAGTGGTAATGCCATGAAAGATCCCCAAAAGCCAGAATCATAATTGTTCTGCCAAAGTCTACTCATGTACAGTACCATACTGTTCATGGCATTATGGTAGCAAATGTGGATCTAATGCTCAAAAACTCAAGCTGTATACAACTGAACTCTATTCCCACTAATGCAGAATTGAAGGAAGCACATCTTGGTTGACTGACTACTTACCCTCCGCATTGCTAATGATATGTCCTTAGGTGTATCGGGGATCACTGATGCTATGAATATCTTTACTACAAACACAATGTGCTGCAGGAAAAAACAAACAAAATGATTTAGTTAGAATATTTGACAAAAGAAAAAGAAACACATCACAGAATATTTTATTATTACAAAATGTGTTTCCTAAAAGACAAGTCACTTATTTTAGTGAATGAGGCAATGCTCATGGGAAAGGGGACTCAGTTAAGTGGCATGGCTTCCCAGAGTCTCAGCTATGCTAAAGGCTGGATTCATACTACCACTGCATCTAAGTTTTGATGAATTGCATTACCTCACTACAATCTGCTACAAAATGCTGCACTACAGTAGTGCGATCAAGTTGAATTCATTTGAACTGGATTTTAAGTTATTTTGGTGAATGAGGGGATTGCTCTTGTGCACATGCATATACTAGGCCATGGTCCCAAAACAATAATTACTGTGATTATTAGCATCTACCTGCTTGGATTGTTTGCAGCCATCACTTTTTACACTGTACCAATCTTCTAAGATATCCTTGGAGGAGGAGGAGAAGGTATTATAGTTGTTAGACTTATTTCTCGGACAGTCCACACACACACACCCCGTGTAAGCGCCGCCAGCTACGCAGTGATTCGGAGCGTACTTTGACCAATCTTGCATTGTGCTGCTATTTGCGCTGTCCCTGCCAGTTAATGCACTTCACACTGGCATATGTTCGATTCTGTCTGAGAATTAATTCCAGCCACTATAGTATTTAACGACACATCAACACTATTGTGTCATTTTAGTGTCACGCGGATACTTTATTTCAATTCACTTTATTATCATATACACGTTAGAGATGAAAGCCCAGTTTTAGAAGCAGGAGGAAACAAAGATATCCTTTGAAGATGAAAGGAATGGTATATAGGAGTTGTGTGAGATCAGTGATGCTGTATGGGAGTGAGACATGGTGTCTGAGCCAAAACAAGATGGGAATTTCGAGGACTGAGAGAGCAATGATGTGCGGTGTGAAGTTGATGGATAGGAAAAAAGACTGAGGACTTGATGTAGATGTTGGATTTGGAAGAAGCAGTGGACCGGTTGACAAAGGTGAATGGAGTCCGTTGATATGGGCATGTGTTGAGGAAGGAAGATCATGTTTTGAGAATGGCATTTGAGTAAGAGGTGGACGGTTCGAGGAAGAGGGGATGATCAAAGAAGACGAAGGAAGGTAGGAAGAGTAGAAGGATGGGTTGAGCTGACCTCTGACCCACTGTGCAGTGAATTCTATTACCATCTACCCATTCAATTTGGATGGTTTGGAACCATCCCTTACTACACTATACCACCATGGAAGCAACTGACTAACCTCAAATCCTATAATAATCCATAGTTTAGCTGTAGCTGAGTGGTCTCTGCCCCACTGTGCAGTGAATGCTATCAGGAATGCATTGGTCACTACACCAGCAAAATTCAAGAAATCCAAAATGGTAAACCACATCCCTGTAAAGAAAATAACAATATCAGTAAAGTACTGGTGCAAAATCTCTCCGCGACCGGGCTCGAATAGTTCTATGGTATGTTCTGGCTAGCAGTTTGATACTGCGTATCTGAACCACATAGTACATACCATGCCCCCTTCTTTGGGAGACCAACTTCTGGTAACTTAATTAAAAGGAGGTTGGGACCCTGGGCTCTATTTCAATACCCGCCCACTACAAAGCCTGAAATGGTACCGAATAGTTCAACCTGAGGCCCATTCCGAGAAGATTTTGCACTGGGGCCTAATGGCTAAACTGCCACTACACACAATCTATTTGCTAGTAAAATTAATATGAGCAGCTAGCTATATATGCACACTATAATTGGCACTACAACTCGAAAGGTACGGGTATTACTATTAGCCTTTAGTGCTGGATGTCCCTGGTTTAATTCCTGGTAGGGCCACTCAATGACATTAAATTGGGTTCTTAATTCTAGATTTAATCTGTACACAATCTATTAATTAAAATTAGATTTTTTTTCTCCCCACGGTTCAGTTGGACATGGGCAACTGAACCGTGATGATACCCTGTCGTTTGGAGAGGACATTAGGCCATTGGTTCCAGGAAAAGAGCACCATACCTGTACAGGTATGGCATATCACATTGTTTTGAAACACTGCGATCAGCATGACCTTGAATCGCCGCCATTACGCTATACCGGTAACTGTGTGTGTACAAACAACAACAAACGAAATAGATGAACTCAATCGCTTGTTTGCAGACGGCGATGGCGATAGCGAGTGTGAATTTTTGGGCTTTGATGCGGATTGAGGAGGAGATGGTATGGTGGCCATGATGCAACTTTTGATTCATGTTGTTTATCTAATTTGGCATGTTTCAATCGTTGCAGCTTTAGCCAACCATACACAAACATCATGGCTTCGCATCGCATCAAGGGATGTTCAACCAGCTGGTGGTGTTTACTCTGCAGGCTACACTTGTGGTTTGTTTATAAAATGCCTTTACTATTTGTGTGCTTTGTTTATATTGTGCTTTGTTTATGAAATGCTTGGCCCAAACTCCACAAATCATACGTCTGTCAACTCAATGTATGAGTGTTTTCAATCTGAAATTGAGTCCGCTATGGATGAATTTATTCCGTCCAAAATGGTCTCTAAACGTAGCCTGAGCCCATGGATAAATAGAAAAATCAAACGGTTGCACAAACGCAAACAGAGAGCACATAATTCGCATAACAGATTACAAAATTCAGCTGGCTTTGACAATTTCTCGAAACTGAGGAAGAAAGTGTCCAAAGAAACCAGAAACGCATACAGGCGACATATTCAATCAGTGTGTTCTGTCTCATCCAAGAAGTTCTTCTCATTTATCAAAAGCCTCAAAATTGACACAATAGGGATACCAACATTAAAGAAAAATGGCAGACTTGTAAGCGACAACAAAACCAAAGCCGATATTTTGAACGAACAATTCAGTTCGGTTTTTACACACGAAAATTCACAATTACCCAATGACCAGATGTCTGTAACCCCTCCTATGCCGGATATCATCATATCCAAGGAAGGGGTAGTAAAACTCCTAAAGGATCTTGATCCCAACAAGGCCTCCGGACCTGACGGGATCAGCGCCAAAATTTTAAAAATGGCAGCCGAGGAGTTGGCTCCAGCACTCGCTTTAATTTTCCAGTATTCACTGGACACTGGAGTCTTACCTGACACATGGTCACATGCTAATATCTCCCCGATTTTTAAGAAGGGTGACAGGTCTCTCGCATCAAAATACCGTCCTGTCTCCCTCACTTCAGTCTGCTGCAAAGTCCTTGAACACATTGTTCATTCCAACATAATGCACCATTTTAACAAATTCAACATCCTAACTGACAAGCAACACGGTTTCCGTCAAAAGCATTCTTGTGAAACACAACTCATTCTTACAATACAAGACCTGGCATGTTCTCTTAACAATAAGTCCCAGATTGACATGATTATTATGGATTTCTCCAAAGCTTTTGATGTTCTCCCCCATAACCGTTTGTTTTACAAATTACATTCTTACGGCATTCAAAATAAACACATGCCTGGATCAGTAGCTTCCTAAGAGGCCGTACCCAGAGGGTTGTCGTCGGTGGCGAGAAATCGGCCTGGTCAAATGTTGTTTCCGGCGTCCCTCAGGGTACGGTACTTGGGCCGCTGCTGTTCCTGGCTTACATTAATAACATCGCAGAAAACATTCAGTCATCAGCGAGACTATTCGCTGATGACTATGTCATCTACCGGGAAATCTCAAATGATTTCGATACACACATTTTGCAAGAGGAGAAGTGGGGTTCAAAGTGGGGTTCAAAGTGGCTCATGAAGTTTAACACACAGAAATGTTTTACCATGAGATTAACTCATGCCAGATCCCCAAAGAAATTTGATTACAAACTGGGTGGAGAAGTGTTAGCAGTAACTGATAGCCATGCATACTTGGGGGTCACCATATCAAATAAATTAAACTGGAACCAACACATACAGGAGATAAGTGCAAAAGCCAACCGTTCATTAGGCTTCATAAAGCATAACCTATATTCATGTAACCAGGACACAAAGGCAGTAGCTTATAAATCACTTGTTAGACCATTACTGGAATACGCCTCGGCAGTCTGGGATCCCTACACTATTAAGAACATAACCAAATTAGAAGCCGTTCAAAGAAGGGCTGCACGTTTCATTATAAACGATTATACCACAAAAACACCAGGCAGTGCCACTAACATTCTAACTGAACTCAAACTGGAATCATTGCAATCTAGAAGGCTCATACGTCGACTTTGCATTTTTCAACAAGCCAGACTCGGTCACCTATCACTGCCCATAGGAAACCTTCTGCAGCCAGCTCTGCGACAATCACGGCATTCACATCTTAACTCCTATTCAATCATCAGAACTCAAAAAGACTGTTATAAATATTCCTTTGTTCCCCAAACAATAAGGAATTGGAACAATCTACCAGAGCACCTCACCAATATAACAGATCCAGAATTATTCAAAAATGCCATCTCCATCCATCTACAAGGAAAACATAACCAGCAAGACTAAGCAAGCACATGCGCAGACCGTATCCTCTCTGGTTGGCTCCACCAGGGGCATTGGAGAGTATCCCCATCAAGTATCAATTATGCTTTTGTTTATTATATTTATATTCTGGGCCATAATTTCTTGGACATAACAAACGTGCGCGTTGCGAGTAATGCGTCTACGTGTAATTCGACAGTGCGCCGTTTTGGCGGGGAAATGGGCGTACGTTCTAAACTGTCCAAGAAATTATGACCCAGAGTATAGTTTCTGAAACATTTATTTCAACTAACTATACTTTGTTCGGTCTCGAGTTTGGGGGTGACATCATGACACGACTTTGCATTCGCTCTAGCGTTTGGATTTCGCCGTCTTTGTTCGCGTGAGTAAATGCTGCAATTCCAAGGTCGACGCGTGTGTTTCTTGGGTGCAAAACCTAACACACGCAGTGACGTCACCCCCAAACTTGAGATCGAAGAGAGTATACTTATTACTGTAGCACAGGAGTACAGTACATTCAATTGACATACATGTATAACACAATCAGTGTTTTTATTTTATTGAACAAATGTTTGATCGCGTAAATACGAGTTCGCCTTGTTTTATGTCAGTTTTCACAGTCTGCATTCCCCGCCAACCAACAAACCCGCAAAACAGTAGGTGCAACGAATCCCCACGGGCGGTAACCGCACTTGTTGTAGAATGGGCAGTAAATAAACCACGAGTGCTGATGGGCAGTGGAGGTAATATAATTTTTAAGTATGTGTTAAACTATGACGACATCAAAATTAAGGAGGTTTTGGCCCTCCAGTGCCTCATTGTTTAATCAATGACCTTGCAGTGTACTGTGGTTAACTTACCAATATTACTTGCAATGAATGAGACTGGTCGCTGGTTAAACCACAGCAATCTCTTGGCATCAATACGTACGTCAATTAGCAACACACTCAAGGCTATTAACGGAGCTACAGGATTAGCACAGGAAAATAACTGAAACCAAACCAACATGAAAGCTAAATTAGTAGTATTCCTTTGATTGCTTCACTTATGCTTTTAATTGGTAGACATACACACCACTCACACACTATATAACTCCCAAATTTCCCTAAACAAGGACTTCCCATCGATGCCCGGGGCAAGCAAAGTACTTGATTGACAGGTCCACAGAATTCTGCTCCTGCTCCACTTGTTATAACTTATATTACACTTAAGGTACTACAGGCAAAAATAATCTCTCTTCTGAATGTACCAAAATGGCCATTACCCTCAGCTTAGAACTTAAATTGTGATTTATGATGAAAGTAGGAGCAGGTTATGGCTAGTTTTCTCACAAATACAAGGGAAAGTTTCAGTTCAAAGTTGACTTGTTCAAATTCATATAAAAATAATTTAATACAAACCCTATAGACAAGCATTTATTATCCACATAAGAAGACATAGCTTAAAAATGACTGAACATCAATCCACCATGAGTGAGCGAGGGAGGGAGGGAGGGAGGATCAGTATAAGTTAAACTTTCACACAATTTTTACATGCAGATAGAGAAGCAGTGAGACAGTGATACAGAATGACCGGCCAGTAAGTGTCTTCATGAACAGGCATTCATATGACACAAAATAATTCTTCTAACACTACATTAGGCTCACCATGAGGAACCCATACATGATGACTTTCTCTGTGTATTCTGCTAAGGTAAAGTTACCCACTGGTGGTTTCTGGTGTTCTTTCACAAGGAATGCATTCTGGTCATCCTTGTGCCTCTCCAACTCTTCATCACTTATTTTGTTATTCTTCCTACATCTCTTGAATTGCTTCTTCAACCACCTGAGAAGAAAGCCATCAAAGTTCACAGCTTGTTGATCAATTTGTTGTTTCAATTTCTCAATAATGCAGTTTTAGACAATCTTACTTATATGAATCCCATAGAAATGTATCAAAAATGACTTTATAACAATTAAAAGAATATATCTGATCAACAGCAAAAAGCCTGACTCAGAGATTTCCCAAGGATGCCTGTGTCAATTTCCTAACAAATTGTTTCATTTTGCATATATACATAATGCTTGTTCACATACTAATCACTAAGTGAAATAGCTAAGCTCAAACTGGTATCTTTCATATAGAAGATCAAAACTTAGAAATTCAATACCAGATCCAGAATTTTATTTTCACACATCCCATAGTACTGTTATACTATGAGTAACAGAATGAGTTTGTTATAGAACACCTTAGTTCAGAGTGTTAAACTACAAGAAAACAGAATAAACTAAAGGCAAATTGTGCTCGAAGAGCACGAACCTTGCCGTAAGGATAAAATGACCTTTGACCCCATGTCGAGCACAATTTTTGTGAAAAGTCTGAAGCTGCTTCATATGCATGAGTCATGTGACCATGGTACCTTGCAAATGACAGATATTAATTTTTGAAGATTTTT
>JAMKCH010087905.1:0-14339 GCA_023653785.1 Ophioderma brevispina | reverse complement strand
CAAACTCGCCCACGCGATCACGATTTAACGCGAGAACAAAAAGGTCACGAAATTTGCGTCAAAATAACACGTTGGTGACCATTAGAAAGTCTTTCAATGAATTAAAATACGTAGTATAAATCAATCTTGAATGTTTTACAGTAGGCCTTCTTATTGTTCTCTTTTATCACCAAGAAATAAATAATTTTACATAGAAATAGCACAAAGGTCAAAACTCGAAGGACCATGGGTAATTAAGCCACGAACATGAATGATACCTCGTACCCTAGACTACGGTACCCACAATTAACGTACTTACTCTTTGTCTAACCACAGGAATTCAATACGCATCTACTACTGTTTACAACATGTTTAGCTATGTTTACAACACGTTTATTTGCAATCTCAATGAAATCTAAATCATCTATCAGCAGTTTGAATACAAAAACCCCGAGCAATCGAGAGACACGATGGGAAGGGTATTACCTGATTAGGGTACACATTCAACATGGCGACCTCCTGGGTCAACATGGCGACCTCCTGGGTCAACATGGCAGCCTCCAGGGAAAACAAACATGGCGAAGTTCGATCTTTATAGTATAGATATTGGTGGATCTAGGCGCAACACGTACAGTGCCGTATTTGTAGTTAATAGCATCTCAATTTGGTTAAATGGGTCATGCAGGTTATGATATCTGGACTCATATCTTAAAAAAAATATTGAATCTACCTTTATGAAATGTTCAGGGACATTAGCTAACAGTCCCATCTTACATTACAACAAAGAAAAAGTAGTCACATGCTTTTGTTCAAAAGTTATGGTGCCTGCCACCAAGTGTTGCGTTTTTTTGGGACACACGGTATAACATCATACTTGGTACATGCTGGACCCTACCATTTAACCTTTTTTTTGCATATTTGTTATTTTGATAATGAGTTCATTTGCAAATTTTGTCTTGTCTGATTCAACTTAGTAAAGGTAATCTTGTGTGTCAGGTGAACATTTGAAAATAAGAAAAGGTCTTCCGAGGGTCTTAGGTGATGAGTTCATTTCCATCTTTTGTGTAATTCAATTTGGTAAAGGTAACCTTGTGTACAGTATATTGGGTGAACATTTGAAAATAAAAAAGGTCTCCCATGGTCTAAGGTCATGCAGAGGCTAGATGTTTCGTGTTTTTGTTCCCATTTGCAAATCGCAATGCCAGATGACACGTATTCCGGGGTATGCTGTATT
This sequence comes from Ophioderma brevispina, assembly GCA_023653785.1. Taxonomy (NCBI): domain Eukaryota; kingdom Metazoa; phylum Echinodermata; class Ophiuroidea; order Amphilepidida; family Ophiodermatidae; genus Ophioderma; species Ophioderma brevispina. The sequence goes on along the minus strand of JAMKCH010087905.1, from coordinate 13,126 downwards.
TTTGGCGCTACTTATCACCACACCACAATGTATTCCTGTGGCTAAAAAAAAAGTAAAGATAAAGAGGACGGACCTGTGTACACAGGAACGGAGTGCCCATTTCTCTTTCGAAGCGATTGGGCCAGACTCCTCCATATAACGTTGCTGTAGTGGGATCGCCACACCTCATCTACAGCGAGTCTGTTACCTTCCCAGCATTGAATAATGCCGGTACCCATTTATACACCTGGGTAGAGAGGAGTAATTCAGGCAAAGCGCCTTACTCAAGGACGAAACACATTGACCCCCAGTGGGGCTCGAACCCACAACCTTTGGCATCCGGGCCGAACGCTGATCCACCAGACCACATGGCTAATCTCGGGCAAATAACAGCTTGTTGGCTTAAACATATGAAATGTTTACTCTCAGAGGCTGTGCAGAAAAGCATAAACTCACGAAAAACATAGCCTGTGTTACATGATGAAATAAGTTATGAAACTACAGCTGTACACATGACACATATAACCCAGTGATGTTTTGCAAAGGTCTGCCGAGTCACACCATGTTGTCTGTGAATTAAGTCGGTGCATGTGTACACATCTTGAAGACTTGTGCGGAACTTGTTGTAATAAGCTCTGTAAATAACATGGCATGAGGTAACTGTCACTTTTCTAGAATTAACACTTGAAGATGCCACATCATATTGGAGTACCTTGCCAGTATTTCCTTCAAACTTTGTGCTGACTTCTGAAAAGTGTAACACAAGTCTTATAGAAAGCAACTTCACTCTGCATCTACTTGGTCCTAAAACCTCTTTTCAAAATGTTTGTTTTGAAATGGGAATACCCCAGCCACTATGAATTTCCCTGTTACAGTTAATAAATTATGACAACTTTGTTGTGTTAAATTTTATGCTAGGTCGACAGTGGGCAGCAACTACAACAGAAGGCCTTCTGGTGTACTCATTGGACAACAGCTTAACCTTTGACCCCTTTGATTTGACCCTTGACATCACCCCAACCCTGGTACGAGATACGCTGAGCCGAAAGGAGTGGTCCAGTGCGCTAATGCTAAGCTTCAGGCTGAATGAAACCAAACTGATTCAAGAAGTAGTTGAGAATATCCCATGGCAACAAAGTAAGTGTGTGGTTTTATTATTCATTGTTGAAGTGGTTACACAACTGTGGCTGTTAAATTAAGCACATTTTGGAATGCACTACTTCATAAGCTTGAGATTATTTTGATCATGGCTCGGAACAAGCAAACATGATTAAATGAACCTGGAAATTAAAAAGTTTACGAATTATGTACATAAATATTTCATAAGTGTGATTTGATGTGTTTCTTTGTGCTGCGACTTGAAATAAGCAGTTTCAGAAGTCTTGGGAGCAACAGCTTTTCCCCCGAGAGGTTTGGAATTGGTTAAAGAAGCCCAAAGTAGAACTACCTTCATGTTTTAGTCCTCAGAAAGAAAGGAGTAATTAAGAAAGGGAAGCAAGAGAAAGGTGTGAGGATAAGTGCAGAATTTTTTGTACTCCGTTTTTCATACCACATGCAATACTGAAACAGACGCCACAATCCTGGAATTAATTGTTGACACACTTTAAATCTCAATTTTGAATTCATTCCCCCCTTTCCCCCAATGTAGTGTTGATCAGTTCCTTATCATCAGCAGCCTGGCAGGGTCCCTCAACATTGTAAATACACAGGAAAATCAAATAGTACGGCAGTAGTGTTACAACTATTTATTTCCAGGATTGCAGTGGAAATCCATCACGTGACTTCAGCCAGTCTGCCACAAGCCTCATCCTTGCAAACTTTGGTGAGCACACAAAGAATATGAGTGAAGTTCACGGCTTGTGGCAGAACAATAGCATAAATAACAAACATGGTGGCTTCCTTAAAGGGATTTATTGGCATAAATCTATCGGCACATATATAATGAAATATCCCTAAATAAGACCTACCAGATGGTTTTCATGGTCATTGGAGTATTCCTTGCGAAAAAAATCCAGATTATTCCGACAAATGTCACGACTGTACTGCAATCATGGATGCTGCCATCTTTATTCCCTGTGCTATATTTACAATGCCGCACGCAATACCGAAACAGAAGCCAGCGAAATATATCACGCTGGCTTCTGTTTTGGTATTGCGTGCAGCGTTGTAAATATAGCACAGGGAATAAAGATGGCAGCATCCATGATTGCAGTACAGTCGTGACATTTGTCGGAATAATCTGGATTTTTTTCGCAAGGAATACTCCAATGACCATGAAAACCATCTGGTAGGTCTTATTTAGGGATATTTCATTATATATGTGCCGATAGATTTATGCCAATAAATCCCTTTAAATCGTCTACTGCTACAAAAATTGAGTATGATAACGGGTGTTTTCTTGGCAAGGAATACTCCAATGACCATAAAAACCTTTTTAAATTCTTCTGCATGAACACCTTAACTCCAATTCCCACCATACTCAGGTCATAGGTGCACCTACCATGTCATGGTAGGGTTAAGGGTAATATGCCAAGGTCAAAGGTAATTAGAGATCAACTTGTACAGAGAGTGATGGAAAGGTGGATTGTGGGGCACACGTGGTGCAGTGGATCAGCGCTAGCCTCATAAGTATAAGATTGTGGGTTCGAGCCCCGCTGTCGCCAATGTGTTGTGCACTTGCTCAAGGAACTTAACCTCGCTTGCCTCTCCACCCAGGAGTATATGGATACCGGCATATGCTGGGAATGCAAAACAGACTTGCTGTGCGGGAGGAGTGGCAAACCCCCCACAGCAACATTATATGAGGGAGTCTGGCCCAAACGCCAATGACAGAGAGATGGGCACTCCACCTGCGGGCGCACCATTTGTATTTTTAACCCTTGCGCTAGCAGCGCCAGGGTTATAGCTATGATGCACAAGGAATGTAGTCCCAATTTTGTATTTTGTATATCAGGGGCTACATTTCTTATTGTATGGTGACAAAATTTTGGAAGTGGGTAGGGGAGAGCCCGAGTCTGGGGCGTAAAGAGCGATCTCCCAAAATCGGGGTGTAATTTGTCCGTTTGGAGCCGTTTTTTACAATCAAAGTCCAGAAATTTTAGCTTGAAAGTCATCGGCCTTGTCGGCCTTGTGTGCATTTTCTATGGTGGATGGCAAAGGCATACCATTGAGGCAAAGGATTTACAGTGTGCAACTCTATGCTCAAAGTAAAGGGTCTTCTTGATCATCTGGTATATGTCTTTCAAGTTAACCATTTCACTAATCAGCATTGAAATTTTTACTATTAAGTTTTAGCACTTTAGGCATTTGACCTTACTAACAGGTCCATGGTCACACTCACTCTACCTCTGGAAGAGGGAATATTTGAACAAGCTATTTTTAAACATATCTATATTTTAAAATTTCAAGTAGGCCTTCTTCTTAAAAACCATAATGTTAACTTAAAATGTTTATTAATTTAATCATGTCTCATTATTAGAACTCAAGCTTTAGCCATTTACCACAATCAATTTCCCCACATTCTATGTGAAAATTAAAGAGCTGCAAAAATTGTTACTCTGGTTTGGAAGGGGATCATACCAAGGACAAAATGAATTGATCTTGATATTAAACATACTTGCTAATCTAGAGAGAGAGCAGCCAAGACAGTCTGGTTCCAATACATTGTAGCTGGTAATCACTTGGCAGTAAATTATGCTTATCTAGCTAAATGATAGTTATGTTATAACTTCAATAAGCACTCTCCAATTCACAGTTTGGGTTGTCCTTGATATCTTCATCCCAGAGTAAACTTGACCCTGGGACTTGACCATACTTGGTTTCAACTTTTAGACTTTCAACTAGCAGTGGTTATTCAAGTCATTTTCATCTTCTTAGGACTCTTAGTTGTGGGAGTTATTAGCTGAACAATTCTTTAGTCAGAACAAGTATGTAGGGCCTACCTTTCCTCAACAAACATTTGTTATACATGTAGAAACATAATTTATTTTTGAAACATATAAATATAACAAATAGTGAATACTCTGTATATAATCTTATTTGATGTGGCAATAAAATATTGTAAAAAGACAAGTGACTATATAGCCTATTAATAGAGAGTCAATTGTCTTTTCACACTATATTTTTACATTATCGTCATATCAAATAAGAAACACAATTTCTACTACCTATTTGATTTTTCACTTGATCTTGGAGAAGTTGTAATGAAACTGTGTGAATGTTTTTTTTTTGTACCCAACTTTGAGTAGAGACCAATGTTTACCATTTTACAAAAGTCAAATTCTGTTTTGTGTTCCATTTTACAAAAACTGATTTTCACCTGATTTTCTGTTAACATGAAAATCAATGAAAATGACCATATCACAGTCTAACGTACCTGCGGAGAGATTATCAGTCATTGAGTCATAGAGTGCTCACAAAAGTTGGCCTTCCACGCCTGACTCGTCCGATGTTCACTAAACATCTCAAGATTACAACAGACAATTTGAACAGAACAAACGGCATTTGAAAGCTAAGACTGTGCCTTTGAAGGTGATAAAGTATCATGTCACAACTATATTTTGTAATTGCCAAAGAGGGTACTTTTTCACTTATACAAGTTTTTTGAGACAGGTTGTAGATACCTGCTGTATCATAAATTAAGCAAGGGTTTACATGCATCATTGATGCTCTCGTTTGGATTGTGAAAGCAGACAGCACTAGTGGTTCAAGAACCACCTGTCTTGGTTTGTTTGTGGTGCATTATTTGTTTACACAGTATTATTTTCTGTCTTGATTATTCGATTAGAAATTCTGACAATTCAGGTATTTCAACATATAATAAATATTCTATCTTTCTCTAGCTCTTGCTCTCTCTCTCTCTCACCCCTCTCTCACCCCCTCTCCCTTGCTTACCTTGCCTTTCAATGGGGACTATCAATTTAAAAGTTATATATACTTCATAACACTTTATGGCATCACCATTTTCTAGTTTTCTATACTGGCGACAGTAAGTCTGATGTACTTACGGCAAATGGGTGTGGTATATTCAAACAAGTTACATACCAATTGCTTCCTCAAATGTCATTGCTGAAAGATTCAACATTCTGCATCATCTGAGATTGAGTCGTTGCCACTTAATTTTGCTTTATTTTGTTCAGACAGCAAAGTGAAGCAAGTGAAACTTTGATAAGTGCTTTTGTATTTAAAGGTGGGAGACCCAATCATAGTCTGATTTTTATCCCCCCCCCCCCGGCTTGAAAAGCAGGGGGTAATTTGGCGCACATGTCTGTATGTACGTGTGTGTGTGTGTGTACTTACTAGAGATACATTCTGGGAGTATTTTTAAGTATAAAGAGACATTCTGGGTGTATTTTTACATTGTGGGAGTATTTTTCTTCATTTTTCTTCATTGTGGGAGTATTTTTACTAGAGTTACTATGTTACGAATTGTCCTATAACAGAATAAACTGTAATCTAGTATTGAGGTTTATTCCGTAAAAGAGTAGAAAAGAGGATTTTTGTAGTTTAGTAACTATATAGGCCTGCGGCGCAATCCTCTTGGCTAAGAAAAGTGAGAAAATCTAGAAAAAAATGAAAAAAAACTGAAAAAATCTTAAAAAATGTCTAAAAAAGTGTCTTTTTAAGAGAAAAATCTCAAAACTATATAGGTTTGAAATTCTTCCTTATATAGTTTGAAAAAGTGTATTTTTTCTGAAAAAATATCTAAAAAAGTGTCTTTTTAAGAGATTTTTCAGTAAAACTCCCACAATGTAGCTCTTGCAAGGATGTATGTGTGTGTGTGTGTGCGCGTGTTTGTTTTCACCTACAACCGAGGACACACACCTGACTTTTCACTGTATAAACGCGGACATCGTTACAACCGAGGACGTCCTCGTTTGTAACGATGTTAAATATTCTAAGTATTACTTTATTCCGTTAATAATTACTTTTATTCGGTATTAGGGTTAGGGTTAGGGTTAGGGTTTATGTTTAGGGTTTAAGTTTAGGGTTAGGGTTTATAGTTAGGGTTTAGGGTTAGGGTTTAGGGTTAGGGTTATAGTTTAGGGTTAGAATTAACCCTAACTCTAACCCTAACCCTAATCCTAAGTCACTGTAGCGAGTAGATCACTCGGCTTTTGCCCTAACCCTAAGTCACTGTAGCGAGTAGATCACTGGGCTTTCGCCCTAACCCTAAGTCACTGGGGCGAGTAGATCACTCGGCTTTTGCCCTAACCCTAAGTCACTGGGGCGAGTAGATCACTGGGCTTTCGCCCTAACCCTAAGTCACTGGGGCGAGTAGATCACTCGGCTTTCGCCCTAACCCTAAGTCACTGGGGCGAATAGACCACTCGGCTTTCGCCCTAACCCTAAGTCACTGTAGCGAGTAGATCACTCGGCTTTCGCCCTAACCCCCTAAGTCACTGTAACGATTAGATCACTGGCCTTTATAGGCCTGCAGCGCAACCCTCTCATGAATATTGATGTAATTAACTCATTAATATTCATAAAATCTCATAAATATTCATAAAATCTCATAAATATTCATAAAATCTCATAAATATTTATAAAATCTCATAAATATTCCTAAAATCTCATAAGCGGACAAGATAGCTCAATCAGGTAAGCGCTCGACTCCAGTGTATGCTCATCCATGCGTATAGGCGTGCGTTCGAGCCCTGTGAGATTCAGATATCTTGTAATTTCCCTGGACAAGAAATTAACCGCTTAGTTGTCTCGATTTACCCATGCGATATTTGGTAAGCTGATCCCGGCTGCGATGGTTATCTCGATGTATGTTTGCTGATAAGGGAAAGCGCTGATCCCGATCTGCTGCATCCCTTGAAGTGATGCTAAATGGTTTATGGTATGTTTGGGCCACAGTGATCAGCGACCATTTGTGAAAGCGCTTAGAGGCCAATAGCATAAGGCGCTATATAAATCTCTGCTATTATTATTATTATTATAAATATTCATAAAATTTCATAAATATTCATTAAATTCGTACATTTTTAGGCCTGCGGCGCAAAACAGTTAGCTAAGCGACTATATAGGCCTGCGGCGCAAGCTTGTTAACACTTTTACCCCATAATTTCCCTCCTTCTTCAAGCCCTGCCCTCTTTAAGGGGCTATCGGTCTGCGACGCTAGCGAGTTATATAAATAAAATAGTAGATTAGTAAATTTATAGGCCTGCGGCGCAAAACAGTTGGCTAAGCGTTCTTTATAGGCCTGCGGCGCAAAACAGTTGGCTAAGCGATCTTTATAGGCCTGCGGCGCAAAACAGTTGGGTAAGCGATCTTTATAGGCCTGCGGCGCAATACAGTTAGCTAAGGGGCTATCGGTCTGCGACGCTAGCGAGTTATATAAATAAAATATTAGATTAGTAAATTTATAGGCCTGCGGCGCAAAACAGTTGGCTAAGCGTTCTTTATAGGCCTACGGCGCAAAACAGTTGGCTAAGCGATCTTTATAGGCCTGCGGCGCAAAACAGTTGGGTAAGCGATCTTTATAGGCCTGCGGCGCAATACAGTTAGCTAAGCGATCTTTATAGGCCTGCGGCGCAAGCTAGTTGGCTAAGCGATCTTTATAGGCCTGCGGCGCAAAACAGTTAGCTAAGCGACTTTATAGGCCTGCGGCGCAACCTTGTTAAAACTTTTACCCCATAATTTCCCCCCTCCTTCAAGCCCTGCCCTCTTTAAGGGGCTATCGGTCTGCGACGCTAGAGAGTTATATATAAAAAAAATATTAGATTAGTAAAATATTAGATTAGTAAATTTATTGGCCTGCGGCGCTAGACAGTTATCTAATCAAAATAAAATAATGGCATTGGCACGTGAATCCTACAATGGCATATTCTTGGGTTAAAGGACCATCGTTCATCGTGAATGGGTAAAAGTTTTCCCTCAATGTAGGGTTCCCAGTAAGATGGCAATCAAGAGAAAAAAGAAAAAATTCTGGAGCATGGAAAGACTCTAAAAAGGTACAAGGAGAGAGATATGGTCATCAAAGAACAGGACAATCAGTGCGTAGAGAACTGAACAATAAACTCTAAAACCAGCAATGGACCTTGGAATTTGAGAGTAAATTGACCAGGAGGGTCTTAACATTTTAATGTCGGGGATATTTGCATCCATGGTTTCCTCTGCTAATGCTAGCCGTGGACAAAGTAGGTTAGCATCATTTTGAGGGGAATAAGCATTGTTTGGTTATTTTTTCACCATTTTCTTTGTTGTTTTCACCATATGTTCATAAAAGTACATAATTTCATAATATAAAGCTAAAACAAGGATAAGAGTTGATTAAGTAAGTAAAATTTGCCGTTTGTGGAGGGTAACATTCTTTCTGAGACCCCCTGTATCACCCAAAAAACACCAGTTAATGTTGAGTGCAATTGGTCCAGCAGTTTGGACAGTAAAAGCACAAGTGTGTACCAAATTGGCCCATGTGACAGTGTGTGTGAACTAGTGTGGTCGACAACATTTGGGAGACGTTTTTATCCATAATATCAAAAGGAAACATTTCTTGGGCCTTAAAATTCATGTGGGTAATGAGAAAAATATTTAACTTTCTTCTGAAACCAGAATCTCAACTTTTATTGGGGTAAAGTGAGAGGTTGAGGTTTAGCATTCGGGTCACCCACCTTTAAAGGTCCATGGCCCGATTGCTAATAGCCTCGTCCCCAGAAGCCCCAGATTTTACCGGAAGTGGTCAACATTTTGGTATCAGAAGAAAGCTACTATTTTTCTCATTTACCCTGTGAAATCTTAGAGCCAACGGATGTTTGGTTTGGAAGTTATGAGTGAAAATGTGCTCTATTTTGGTCGACCAATATTAGTTTTACACAGTACTCTATGGGGCTTACAAAATCACGTTTTTAGCTCTTGCATCAAAACGGATTGAAATATTGGCGCGAAACTTCACAGATGGAGTTTTGGAGTGAATGCCAATCTATCACGATGAAAACTTCATATCCTTAAATCGGGCCATCCCCCTTTAAGATTTCTTCTATTCCAAGATTAGAAGTCTAAAATGCCTTTAATTAGTTTTCTTCATAAAATGCTTTGCCATCAGTAAGTCTATTACTTCTGGCAAATCTAAGTCAATAATGGTGTGGTTATGTTCAAGTGGGGTTTATTTTTGTACACAATTGTTTCCTCAAATGTCATTGCTAAAACAATCTGCACCATATGACAGAGCTTTTGCTATTTATAGGTTTTGTTAATTTGTTTTACAAATAACGTGGTAGATTCCAAAAGCAGAGTCAATTGAAATTGTGATTGTGTTATGTAATTAAGATTTTTTTTCTATTCTAAGATTATAGCATTCCAAGAATATGTTTTCTTCATAAAACGCTGGCATCAGCATTATTCTTCATTGGTGCCAGTAAGTCTGATACAAGTTGTAGCAAATCAAAGTAAAATGGGCGTGGTTCATTCAAACAAGGTTTATTTTTGTGTACAAATTGTTTCCTTTCAAATGTCATTGCAAAAAAAGTTTCAAAGTTCGACACTATATGAGAGCTTTTGCCATATTTAGTTTTGTTAATTTGTATTCTAAACAGCAATCACACTTCCAAGTGAAAGGTCAAGTGATATTGTAATCACTGCTTTTACAGCTAAGATTTCTGTTCTATTCTAAGATTAAATTCTAAAAATATGTGTGTTCTTCAAATATGATGGCATTCCCATGTTTCTATTCTGTATCGTCACCAGTAAGTCTGCCTATTTTTGTCAAATCTAAGTCAAATGGGTGTGGTTATGTGTAAACTTGGTTTATAGTAGCACTACTTTTGGCCTCGGCCTTCGGCCTCAGCTCGGCCTCGCTTGCCTGCTTAGGGCCACACTCGGCCTTCGGTCTTGGCGTCTCCCATGCCTAGGTTTATGGATACTAAACCCACATTTGTTTATGAGGTCCAAGGTCACATATCAAGGTCAAAGATCATATGAGGCCTATCATTCACAAACTGCAACGGCAGCCGACACTAGCGGTGCGAGGACCGTGATGTACTTTATGCTGTTTGTGTAGTACCTTAGTAAAGTGATGTCTAAGTTTTACCTGATTGAAAGTAGGCCTGTGAATACAGCTGATATATAGACTGATAAGGGGCCTGAATGTTTGTAGAATATTGCTATTGTAATGGCTCATGATAGTAACTGACTCAAAAATATGTCCATACTGGCATCCTGTTAACCAGTACTACGTTGTTTCTGGGCTGAGTTGTCCGCGGCTAAACAGTCACCCCTTTCACTTTTCTAAGGAAATCTGATGAGGAGGGTAACTTGTTGCCCTGGTAGAATGAAAAAGAAGATCTACCTACAAGGGCGTCAGCTCTGGAGAGCTAATGGTGGCCATTCAGTACATGCTGCCTTGCATGGTGGGCATTGTTGCCCAAAGGCTAGGTCCACTGTCAAAAACTATGGATTGGCATCAGGAAGGGCATCCAGTCAATTATCTTTTTGTTCCAATAAATCCTCACACAGCAGTATTGCTGAGTGTGAGGTGTTTCCGGCCACCCCGTTAGCGGGGACAAATCCAGATTTAAAACTTTGGTTTAACTAGCAAACTAAACCTTTAAATTGTCCTGCAGAAATCACCTGTTTACCAGAGCAAGCAAAATAACTATTGCTTGTGTTTTTATTTGTCAAACAAATATGGCAGATGTTTTAACATCTGCCCGTCTTTATATATTTGACAAGGCATTGGGAGTAAAGTGAAATTAACATTAAATCAAAATTTTGTAAACAAAATCCAAATTGTCAAATATTACCAAATTGTGATTGGTCATCACCATATTTGGTTATACACTATTAACTAGGCTGCCATAAGGATAAAAAAAATCTTGGGTGGACTATTTTCTTGCATTACATTTAGAAAAACTGCTTTAAAATGTGTGAAATGCACCTGTAATATTAAGAACGTGGTGTATTTTCATGATTGACGTGGTAGACTGGTATGGCATTTGGACAGCAAATTTGAGGTTTATCGACTATAGAGCTTCTTGTGCTGGACATTTCAATGTACTCTACATTTAGTCAATTTTAACTACAAATTTTCTGGTCACCATTATTATGTTGAAAATCTGGTCACTTGGTGAATGGTATGATAATTTTGCATTTCCTCTGTAATCATTTTAAATATGAAACATGTCCAAAGTTGCAAGTTTTTCTATATTGACTACTGTGTATGTGAGTCAGTCATGGGGAAGGGGGTGGGGCTTGTATTCCAAGGTGGATATCATGTTTGTGTACAAAAATGCATAATAAGGGTCATTTTTTGAGAATAGGTGATGTACGTGCATACATTGTTTAGGGTATTAAAATCATAAAAATACAAAATTAGGGTATGATTTTCACATCAAAAATTACGTGTTTAGGAACTGACATTTTGAATTCACATAAAAATGCTTAAAAATAGTAAATTTTCCTTCTGATTTTTTTTCTGATTTTCTCTCCATTTCATTTCTGCATGTTATTCTACACTATAAATAACTGCTTGTTACACATGTTGAGCTATGACATCATTTAGTGGCATTAACAGGGACTATGAGTGGACCTTTAAATTTGCCATGTGTATATTACATTGACTGTCGAAAGGTGTGCAATCACCACCCTCCCACAGTTATTACACTTTGCCTCATCAAGAACAAATTACCACCCACTACTTCCCAGAGCTGTTATAGATTGCTTTATCTTGTAGGACATAACAGATTTGTTGTGGTCATTTTGATAAGTATTCTGCATCACTGTGAGGTTTTGGATGGAATCTTTCCAGCGAGAAACTTAAAGGGGCATTTTGTGATCAACAACCTCATCCCCCGACTTACCTAAAAAAAGTTGAGATTCTTATATCATTTGAACCGTTAGCTGTAGCAATCCACATGTACTTTATCTTACATGCAAAGTCGGCCGTATCTGTAAGAGATTCGCAATTTTGTATTTTCTGTCCGTAAACAGACAGAAATTACAGCATGGGACCGTGGGAAACAAGCAATTGCTTATAACACAAAACCGCAAGATCGGGATCAACTCAAATTTTGTGAATAAGCTTTTCTCAAGGATAGCTTGTGAACAATGAATAAAACAAAGTGCAGGAATCACGAAATGCACCTTTAAGGTCAGCAGATACTACCATTTGATGTTATTTTTTTCTTAGATTTTTGAAGTATAGGCAATCTCTCCTCACTTTTCACTTGAATTGAGGTACATGATGTGGATGCAAGAAGACTCTTCATCTTCAAAAGTTGTTACTTGAAATCAATCCTTGTTGTGCTTAAGTAGCAGTTATGCCACCTGGTGTTAACCCCCGACGTCTATGCCTTTGTTACAGCATCTCTGATTGGCTCGTTACATGATATAGCATGATGTAACCTTTGAGAAACCAATCAAAATACATCATATCAGCCGGTAAACCTCGGGAGGTTAAATATATATCCTCCTTCTGTGAAGCGTTGTAATCACACATTTTGAAATATTAGGGACTCCAATAATTTAGGATTCTAACTTTAATCCAGCTACTGCTGTTAAATACTTTTCGCCGAGATTGAGTTGTTGTTTCTCATTTAAATAGTTCTCGTATTTAAAGTCTGCAGAATTTTCACCAACATTGGTGGCCATTTTAGATATATGCAGGACGTGTTGGATTAAGTGCTTGGCATGTCAAATTTTATGTTGCTGCCTCTTGTAACTTTGTTACCCAAAGAACCATTCAAAAGTCATCAACTTATGAGTGAATTTGACAAATTCCAGGTGTTTATAATAGGCAAAAAAAGTTTCATGTAGGCCTTGCATATTTGTAGCCATTTTAATTGCATTTCATTTCTTTATTTGATAATTCCAATGAGAAAAAGGGCAGAACTAGCTTTGCATATGCGCTTAAGGTGTGGAGACTTAATGGCATATATCAAATGAATGGAGCTGAAAGAGCTGTTTAGAATTTATGTATGAGTCATATAATAGCTATTGTCAATACCACCACCCATCATCACTTTACTGAAGTTCTGTTATACTATCATTGTGTTCATTATCAGACATGAGTCTGTATATTAAAATTGGTCTACTTTTGAGGGTCCAATAATGTGTGGGCAGAAGACAGTAAGTGTGGACATATTGGGGGTAGGTACTGCCTTTTGCATTGTGAGTGGAAATTTAACTTCTGTTAATGGTTTTGGAT
>JAMKCH010087901.1:9086-22064 GCA_023653785.1 Ophioderma brevispina | reverse complement strand
GATTGTCCCTTTACAGAAAACAATAAAGGCAACTGATAAAACTTTTTGAAGTTATTCCCAAGTGGCTAATAAATATTGCTATTGTTACATGGTGTACATGACGGATGACAGTAACAATAGCACTGTCTGTTTGTCGCCCTCCAGAAAACCAATGGTATGACTTTTAGCCCCCAAAAATTATGTAAATCATGGACCAATATGTATTAAACATGATATGTAATCAACAATAATGGAATTCCTTTAAAAATATGCTTGAGAACATTTTTAGAAACGTCATTTTTGAATGGTAGATTTTTTCCGTCAAAATTGACGGAAATATTTAAGTAATGTTTATGAAAAATTGTCAAAGTGTTTGAGAACCCATTCAAATTATCTTCAATATATGTATACAGGTATATAAACATATTAACACAGTAAATTAGGGAATTCAGTAATTTAGTAAAAATATGTGACATTAAGAAAAATTGCTAATGTTATGGTACCCATTATTGTGCTTTCTGTCATATGCCAGTTTAGCAAAGTGCTGCTTGTCTCTTTAACTCCATAACAAGTATGGGGTAAATTACCAAACTGCACAAATTCATTCCATTAATTTACTGGGCAACACAAATCAGTACATGATTGTAAGTATGCTTCAGTAAAAAACACAGGATCAGGAAACAGTCTAAATATGTACTGGGTAAATTACTGCAAAGCAATCAGTGCACTTCGTAACCCTAATTCCCAATCTGTTTCTAGCCAATGTCCAAGGAGAGAGTCAAGGCAGAGTGGGAGAGGGGCAGGAGAAAAGTGGGAAATTTGAGTCGGTCTTGAAACAGGGGCTCTCACCGAGGATACCATGCCATGATTGTGTCACTGGCCAAGCCAGCGATTTCATTCCCATGGGTGTCTTCGTTTAATGACACAATTGCTACATCCGGGACTTAGTGCATTTTTCTCATTCAGTGCTGTGGTGTTCTGTAAGGAGTGGGATGTTATGGTTAACAACAATGAATAACCCATATTCACTAACAGTAAAGTGTTGTTTTGTGCATTTAAGTACCTCTTCAAACACCAGGCTGACTTTGTTAAAGGCTGACTCAAAGATTTTCCAAGGAGGGCGCCCTCAATTTTCAAACAAATCATGTTTTTTGCATGTACTTAATGCTTGTCCATATACTAATAATCACTGTGTGAAATAGCTAACCCCAAATTGAAGTCCTTCATACAAAAAATCACAACTTCATTATAAAATTCCGGATCCAGAAATTTTGTTATACATATTTATCCTATGGGACGTAATACTACATAAATATTTACTGCATCAAACCGAAAAATCTGATTCATCTCAAACTTCTGAATTGAAAAAAGGTCGCTGTACAGCTGCGACACCAGCACAATGTTATGTCTCGTATTTTATATTCGTTTTGTTGTGTTTCTCGTTGTAATAGCTGAGTTTGTACTACATCAGTGTGTTTATGAATATGCAGAGAACAATTCTGGACATGAGGTAGGAAATTTTAATTCCTTGGAAGATGGCAAAAGCGGGAGTTTTGAAACCGGAACATGTAACGTGAGTGACCATAACAGTAACGCCATTACAAACCATACTATTGACTGCGTTGACCCCGGCATTGTTCGGCCTCAATGGTCAACTCATTTATCCAGTCAAACTGATACTCATTGTGTTAATCCGTCTTTTCCAACTGATCGCATTAAATACACACGTACGGAATTGCTTGATTTGCGTCACGGTCAATACAATTTAACTCATGAAGCTTTGGAAGCCATTAAAAGTATTCCTAAACGGGCTCGAGGGCGTAGAGGCGGTACTCATATAAAACGGAGAATCCCTGTACATATTTCTAACAGAAAGGAACATAAGGACAGACAGGTTCAGACCCGCACTGTAGGAACTTGGTATCTGCGGTATTGTACTCCGTCAGTTGACAATTTTAAAAAGCAGCAACAAGTTTTGTATATTTTACCATCTGTTTATATGTGCAACCCAAGATCTCTTAACAACAAAATAGATGAATTTCGTTCAATTGTGCTGGACCAAAACTTTGATAATGTACAATTTCTGAAACGTGGTTTTCCCCTGATAGATCTATGGATTATTTTGACATTGACGGTTTTACGTTATTTACGAAACCTCGTACCTGCTGTAGGGGAGGTGGAGTAGCGATGTATGTTCGGGATCATTTACATGCTAGCCAATCAGTGTCAAAATACCTGAAGACCTGGAAATAATTTGGATACAGGCTCGTCCTGAGAGATTACCACGCTCAATTTCTACATTGATATTTGCAGCTGTATATTTTCCAGATCCTAAGCAGGAAAAACATTTGTATGATCATATCCAAGATACACTTGACATGCTACGTGTAAAACACCCCGACGCTGGAATTTGTATCTTGGGTGACATGAATCACTTTAATGAATCAAGCTTATGCAGAAATAATGGGCTTTTGCAAATAGTTACATTTCCTACTAGAGGGGATGCTACTTTATAGATAAGATTTTAACAAATTTTTCGTCTTTTATCTATCTCCATCGCCGTGTTCGCCGATTGGTCGCAGTGACCACTCGACTGTAAGTTGGTTTCCAAATGTTGAATTTCAATACAAGCCTAATGCTATCCTGAAGCGTACTATAAGACCTATAAAGGATTCGGGTAAACGCGAGTTTGGCATGTGGATTTCTAAGAATGATTGGTCAGAAGTATTTAAAGCCGAGGGTACAATTGCTAAGACTGATGCTTTTTATGAGATTTTGCAAAAGGGCATTGACACATATTTTCCTACCCGTGAGTTGAAAGTTCACATTGCTGATAAACCTTGGATGTCCCCCAAAACTAAAGAGTTGATCCGTAGAAGGCAAGAAGTCTTTACTCAAAGTCGTCCAGCATTGTGGCGTTTTTATAGAAATAAAGTCAAACGGGCTATTATTGCAGACAAAAAAGAATACTATCATAATCGGGTTCAAAGGCTTAAGAAAGCTAACCCTGCTAGTTGGTACAGAGAAATTCGTGTCATGACTACTAAGAATAAATCCCAGTCTTCAATAAAACCACCTCCAGGTGTCGATGCAACTAACCCCAATATGGTAGCTCAGTCAATTAATGAGCATTTTGTTTCAGTTGGCAGCGATATTAGCCCTTTAGATGTGCAAAATTTGCCTGTTTTTCTTCCAGCTCCTGCTGCTGTCCCAACATTATATCCTTGGGAAGTTTATAATAAGCTCTCCAAAATTAATATCAAGAAAGCGGGAGGTCCCGATGGTATTTTGGCTAAAATAAGGGAGTTCGCTTACGAAATCAGTGTACCATTAACAGAAGTTTTAAATACCTCATTTCATGAAGGTGTTGTTCCATTGCAATGGAAACGAGCAATAGTAGTGCCAGTTCCTAAATCTAATCCCCCGATATGGAATCAGCTTCGTCCAGTCTCTTTGACCGATCACTTTGCTAAAGTTTGTCACCCCAAATAAATTCAATATTCAAAACAAAGAACTACCTTTTTAATGAGTGCAGCCATGAGTCAAGTGATGTTGCACCCGAGAAAAAAAATTGGTGCACAGTGGCGTAAATTTCTTTTGACATTGGGGGATGGGGTTGATGAAAATTTATGAATGAAATGGGGTTTGCTGAAAAGATGCATGACTAGCACATGTGCGAGCGAAGCGCGCTAAAAATTTTGCCATTTAGAAGCTAAAATCATTAAATATAATTGTAATTGAATAAAATGTGCACGAGGCGCGTGGAAATTTACCATTTTTAAACTATTATGGTAAAATATGAGGTTAATTTGGGTCAAAAACACATGAATGGGCATCAACATTGGGGGGGGGATGATCGTATTGACCATCCCCCTCATCAAAATATTGATCACCCCCCCCGGATTTACGCCCATGTTGGTGCAAGTGCCTAGTTTTGTGTCTTGTTATCTATCTTGTTTTTAAGTGGATGGTATTGTTTGATGTCTTGAATTCAAGGACTTCACAAAAGATAATTCCTCATTAGAATAATACACTTTGTCTAAATCAAGACAATTTGAGTTTACAGTGATAACCCACCCACAAAAATCTAGATAGCATTGAAGTCCCAAGCAATGCAATTCAATTGCATCATCAAAAGAACACGCATGTAGGCGTAAGATCGCTGGCCAGGCTGGAGACACATGGCCTTCCATCCGTGGCATGGTAACCGAGGGTTCCCCAGATCAAATCTACACTGACAACCCTCTCCCTGGAAATGCGGAATTAGGGTTAGATGAGCAAATGAACCGAACAAAATGCTTCAGATTTGTAAAACTCACTAAATTACTGAAGCTCACAAAAGCAAAATTTTGGCAGTGTTTGCTAAATTGTGCTGTTCTGACTGGTTCGGGTTAAATAGCCATCTGTGAAAATCCTTTGAACTCACCTGAGCATAGTCGGTAATCCCTATAGTCCCAATGTTGTCTTTCATTGTAACCCACTCATGTTCCTTAGTATATTTGCGAGCTTTAGAGAGAAGGAAAAATTCAAACATTATATGAATATGAAAAATAAAACACTAGTTGTGTTACAAGGACAAAAATTCACCCCAAATTGGTTCAAATCACCCTAAAAAGTAGATAGCTAAGGGGAAAAAACTTATGAAAAGCATAGAAATCACCTCTGTCAAATATTCTGCCATTATGATCAAGAATTCACTGTTCAAAATAGCCGATGTTTAACAAAGTTTTAACCACATTTATCAAAGGAAAAAGTGGAAAAAATTGCAGTTTTGATGTCACTTTTCTCCTGACTTAAAGCAGCAATGGCACATTTTCACAAAATGAAGTTTCTTCAATTTGCTCCCAAATGATAGTCTTGGCCATTGGATGAAGAGAGAGATATTTTACACATAAAAATAACATACCCAAAACAAAAAGAGGCTAAAGACATCCAGGTAATTTGTAAGCTTACATTAAGTTTGATATTAAAACCACGAAGGTCATAGACTATTCTTAAACAGCTGTGAAAATGTAAGCAATTTCATTGGCTGATGCCCGGGTTCGATTCGTTTAATTGAACCCAGGTAGTACGCGCTGCGTATTGAAGTTATTTTTAGGTTGAAGTGCTCGCGTCATACCGTGTTTTGCTACTTTCGCGCGCGCCTGCCAACGTTGCGTCTCGTTGCGTATGATCGTTGCGTTCAGCGGGTTGTTCGATTGTTTTCACTGGGTGATGGCAGTCATTTCTTGTTGTATTTAAGCCGTAAAGCATCGCGAAATTGGGTTAAAGATGACCTTAAATGATAATTGCTGTTTAAGAATGAGAATAAAGGTATGATTTTGGGAACCGGTACTCTCTATACGACGAATTGAACCCGGCGATACCATTATTTTTGCGTGGAAGAACTCGGCCTCCGGCCTCGTTCTTCCACTTAAAATAATGGTATCGCCTTGGGTTCAATTCGTCGTAAAGAGAGTACCGGTTCCCAAAATCTATACCTTTATTCTCTAAGTCAAACACGGTACATTCATGGGAATAAACTCTGGCATGTGTTTTCTTGTGTTAAATGCCATTTTCTTCGTCTGCTGAATAAATGTCGCCAGAGTCATTTTATTATAAAAATCCATCTGTTTACCCATTGATATAAAAAATAACAATTTTGAAAAATCTTGAGGACACACTATAAATTTCAAATGTGCCAGTGTGTCTTAACTAAAGTCACAATATATAGAATAACTAAAGTCACAATATATAGAATGATTAAAGTCGACAGTGTATACCACTACAAAGGTATTAAAAGCAATAGGTAGCCTTGTGAAGTGGCATACACCATTGGTTTCCAAATTTGGTTGGGCCAGGCAATTAGTTATCAATGGTTTAATCACCGGGGCCATTCCATGTATTCGAGATGTGCACTACAGCACGTCATGGATTTTTTCCGCTTTAGTGTGGTGGTAGATATTGATGAGATATGAAAATCCTGAAATTTTGACCTTCATAGTCCATTTTGTTTTCTCAGAATGAAATATAATGGGACAAAATGAATGGTTGAAAGTCTACTACCATGCAGTCTTGAAATTGTGTCTTTTGTATAGTAGACATTTAATTTACAACATGCTAATATCGCAAGTCTCACGTGTGTGATGTTCGGGTGCAACCGCAAGCTAATTACGGAATTTAACAAGATTCTCATTGGCACTTCTTTCTGTAGTATTTTATCATAAACTACATAAGCCTGTTGGAAACTAGTTCTGGTAACCAGAACCAGAGGTCAACATTATCTTTTAACACTATTCATTTATCATCTACTGACCACTGGTTCTGGAACCAAAGCAGCATACATTTAAGCAACACCAACTTTGTGTTACTGTAGCAAGTACTCCCAATAGGTACCCATATACTTCATATAAGGGTACCACACACTGCCATAGGAAGTCAATGTCAATGAAATTCCCATTGAGTGTGGATGGATCAAAATTTTTCACCTCATTTTCTCTTAAAATGATGAAAGCCTAGCTGCAATAATTACTCACAATATCCATGTTCTATAATGTACTTGGAGAACACATGCAAGGTAATTTTAGCAGTATAGAAGTGCATTTTGTGGTTTAAATCTTCATGAAAAATTTCAATTTGTGTGTTTATTTATTTATTTATTTACCATATTTTAACAGGGTAGCCTACACAACAATGCTGATTTACAGTAGGGCCCTGTATACAGAATATTATTACACTTTAAAAACACATATTTAATAATCATCAAGATATACAGTGCTACACAATTTTAAAATGGTTCCAATTGAACAATAAAACACATATTAAATAAGCAGATGACAATAGAAAAGCGATTAGGGAGAATAAAGCGATTAGAGAATGTAATAGAAAATTGAGGAAAAAAATCACAATTTTAAATCGCATTTAAATTTCCTTTTGAAAATATCCAAAGTATCTGCGTTTCTAATATCGCTCGATATGAAATTCCATGTTATACTGCCTTTATAATGTATCAACTCTTACCATAATTTGTGTTACATGATGGAATAAATAGACTACCAGCAGTACTACCTCTTGTACAAACATGTTGTGTACTGCTCAGAAGCGTAAATTGGTCATAGAGATAACTCGGGGTTATTTTGTCAGGCTCCAAAATAAGCTAAGGCACCTAAGGCAATTTGCCTTGGGTGCCCCTACCATTTGCCTTGGTGCCCTAAAAAAGTGCTATTCTTTAACATGTAATGCCTTGGTGCCCTTTTAAAATTGGGCAAAATTGCCTTGCCCGCCCTAATTCTTATTTTGGAGCCTGTTTTGTTAACAATTTTATACATCATACACCCTGTTGTGTAGGTGATGCGATCACGTACAGTTAAAAACTTAAAACTGTGAAGCATTATTGTTAACGTGAGTTCTAAAGGGGGCATCTAAAATGATTCGCATAGCCATATTTTGGAGTTTTTGGAGTTTATCAATTTTTCTCACCACAGTGACTCCACACAATATTAGCATAATCAAAGTGAGGTTGAACCATAGTATTATAAATTGTTATTAGTGAGGTTTTTGGTACATATGGTTTAATTCTTCTCATCAAGGCCAGACTTGCACAAACTTTCTTTCGGATTGAATCGATTTGATTATTCCCTTTCAAGTTTTTATCAATAAAGATGCCTAGATAATTTTTAAACACTTCGACATTTTCAATTGGAGTATTATTCATATTCACGTTAATTTGGGTAAATTTGCTAGTTTTGGCGGGTGTGCTAATCAGCAATCCAGCATAAGTTTAGTTTCGCTTACATTAGATTGTTTTCAAACCACATATGTTTTAAGATCATTGTTAAGACAGTTTTCTATTACATGAAGATCTTTGTTATAAACTTATAAATTAATGTGTCATCAGCATACATGTCGACAGTTACATTTTAAAAATTACCGTACTGACCCGAGTATAGTCCCACCCTTTTTTAAGCTGAAAATACCTTGAAATTTGGGGGTGGGATAATGCCCGAATCTTGCACGAAGCCGAAGTCGAAAATGTCTTGGCCTACTCGCCACATATGCGATACAGCCACTTTGTGGCTTCCGAATTTTGAAGACTCAGAATGTTGAAAAAATGCCGTTTTTCGATAGTACGTAGTTTCCACCCTCATTCTGAAGTAGATTTCATATTTTGTCATGTAACTAACCATGACTATAATGTAACTTTAGTGATTTTTTTAGCAAAAAACGAACAAAATAGTCACGAAAACTGAACCAATTTGCCATCAGTGTTTTGACGGCGGCCATATTTGATTTGCTGCCATCATTAGATGCCCTCTGACCCTACACATGGCCTTGTTCAAAATATTATTTTCGTTTCAGAAAACAAATCCACCAAAAAAACTATTTTATGAATGAATTTATGAAACTGAATAATTTTTATGGACATGTTATTATTTTTATACTGAAATATGGAAAAAGAGTGAAAAAAATATCGTAGAATCACGTCTGAGTGAAGTAGAAAGCCTTGTCAGAAACATGGTCTTCTGCTGAATCTCCGACACTTTGCCATGTTCTATACTCTTAAATGTATGTTTTTCACAAACTTTAATGGTTCCAGACGTCATTAGAAACATTCTTGAGATGGAATATAAGATTAAATATGGAATTTCGTATTCAGTGTATTGAAAAATGCATATCATTGGAATTCAAGGCTAAAAGATTTGTTGTTTGAAGAAAATAGGGTTTCCGAATTTTGCAGTCAGTGTAGGCCAATTTTTTGGCATGGGATAATAAACGGATCTTTAGAATTTTCTGAAATTTTCCTAAAACTTAGGGGTGGGATTTTACTCGAGCATGGGACTATACTCGGGTCAGTACGGTATTTGCCATATCATTAATAAAAAAAGAAACAACAAAGGGCCCAAGATCGACCCCTGCGGAATGCCTGACATTATAACATTCGGAGAGGAAATGGTTTTATTTATTTATTGAGATGCATAGAGTACGATTGGATAAATATGATTCAAACCACTTCCTTTCAACATTCAATATACCAAGCGAACTCAGTTTTTGAATAAGTAAACTATGGTTGACCTTATCAAAAGCTTTACTAAGATCTACAAACACTGCACCAACTAAGTTACCATTGTCAATTGCATTATTCCGGTATCAAAATTGTTTTCAAAAGGGCAGTGGTTGTAGAATGGTTAAGGCCTAAACCCGGATTGACCATTATACAAAATTTCTTCTCGAGTTACATAATCATAATCGTGTACACTCAGTTGCAATGGCAGTATGTGTGACTCTTATAAGAAGAGTCACTGTTGGGACTAAAAAAGCAAGTAAACTACTGCTGCCATTGACCATATTGATCCTTTCGTTTAGGGAAATGAAATTTAAAACAAGGGACAATTAACCACTTTGCTCCCTTAATTAATGCATGTCACCATGGGGGAAAATCTGGTGTTTCACACATACCCTGCTTGACTGCCTTTCAATTGAAGTACTGGATAGTACAAGATTAAATGATCAATAATTCTACCAGTAGTCCCAATGTGCAAGTATTTTGGTGATTAGCCTGAATGTAAAATTTCCTAATCTTTTAATCCAGTCTTGGCCTATCCACCTTGTTTGTAACATCACATTAAGGGCACTAGCTGACCATGAGTTAGCTTCTGGAAGTAGCTGATTCTTATTTGTGCACTGCTCCTCTATGAACAGTACCAGAACTAGATGTCAGCTGATAAATGAGTAGTGTTAAAAGATAATGTTGACCTCTGGTTCTGTTTACCCAACTAGTTGGAAACCAGCTATGATTGGGCAGCTCAGGTAGGCGAAAGTGTCTCGGTCTCAGTACTTGGTGTGTGTCCTGCAGAACATATACTGCAAATACTCACAACAAGTCTGGTGAATTTCGTTTCAGGTCGATCACTGATTAGTCAGCTACAGTGCTCCAATTGGCTGATCATCAACAATGTGCAGTTCGTTCATCAAGGTTTAAGGTAGGGCCTAAAATAAACTTACTAAAATGCAATACTACAGCATAAACAACCCTTGAAAGAATTTCTTGCAATGTTTTCAACCTGTTTCAGTTCAAAGATACTATAGCATACATCTAGGATTTTGAAATATGCTCTACCCGTCGGTCAACGTGAGATCTTGAGACAATTTCAACCAATCAGTGACGAGCTCGTACCTAACTCCTCCAGACTTATTTGCAGTATATGTGCCCGTTGGGACACCCACCAAGTACTGGAAACGAGACTATAGGCGAAATAGAATAAGGTTTTGCATTATGCATGCTACATATACCTAGGCCTGTCAACTTCTAAATTGAAGGCAAAAACTGAATGTCGCTGCTTAGTGTCACGCTGCTTGCCGCTCTGAATATGTTACATACCGAGCTAAATATGTGCAATAAGACACATCTTTATCACATACCGATCTATATCAAAGCTGTATCACATACAGCGCTAGCGACATAGATCACTATGTGATGCACTGATACAACAATTGCACCTTTTTTATAATATGGTGATGAATATGTTACACACTAGTCTATCTGTGTTCTATCTCAGACATCATTTGGAAAAACCAAAAAAAAAAAATCTTTATCACATACTGATCTATAAGTTTAATAATAATAATAACGTGCATTTTTAATGTGCGACATATCCACGTAAACGTGCTCAAGGCGCTGTGCGGCAGCCATGAAAGGTGCTCAGCACATCAGAGAAACCATAATACCAGAACAGATTCATGCCAAGAAGCTCGATTTTAGAAGCAGCAGGAAACCGGAGTACCCGGAGAAAACCTGCGGGAACGAGTATGGATCGAGAAACCAAATTCACATAAAGCCATCGAGAACGAGCCCCTGATGGGGATCGAACCCGGGACCTCATTGGTGAAAGATGAGGGAAGATATGCTGCGCCAACTCATTCCCCCAATTTGCAGTCATATTAAACAGTGTTGGCTAGATAAATCAGCATTTATTTTTCACTGAATTTGTGAGTGAATTACAAACTCTGAAGTGTGTTTTCTTAATGATATTCCTTTTGCCAGATAGACAGTACCGGTGTAACGCAGTACCGGTGTATGCGAACAGTACACGGGCGCATCGCGTGTCTATTTTTATCTTTTGTTTACTCGCTGTTTACAGCAGTGCGACTTTCACGCACACACGCAGCAGATTGTTCGAATCAGTTACAATTACAATTTACAGAGAGTATAGTAAATGACACAATGAATCAGTATGTTTCGAGCTTTTAAAGGGGCATTTCGTGATCCACAACCTCGTCCCCCCGACTTACCTAAAAAAAGTTGAGATTTTTATATCATCTGAACTGTTAGCCTTAAGTAGGCCAAATCAAAAATTTCAAAATTAATTTGATAAAATAACAAAAAGGTGTTCCCTGGATAGATATTACTCTCCCTGTTATTTATATGACATGTCAACCACATCTTTCAGATTAGAAATAGTGAAGTTTTTTGAAAGAAAACATTGGTAAAATCACGCCTGCACTTACCATTCAAATTTGCCGCCATGTCAAAGCAGAAAACGGAAGTGTTGCTACCTCACCTACCCATTGCATTTTGGGAGTGTGAGTTGCCAAAGGCGTATCATTTTTCACCTGATGCATGCTCCAAAATGTGTATCGATGTTGCCATGTGTCACAAGCCTCTGGGCTCTCCCAGTATATATTTAGAATCGGCCTGACAATGCCGATTTTCGCTGGTAACAAATAACAAAAACGAACGAGTTGTCGGACCATTGAGCAAGTATAATGTTTCGCGACTCGCCGAGGTCAAATTCCCATTGTGCAAACAATATGAGAACTTCAGAGTCTTGTGCATTACTACTGTGTTAAAAGGGTCACGCGTGTCTTAGCAACTACGCACAAAACCAGACCCACATATTAATATTGTATCGTCAATGTGCATTGCTTTTGAAGCAGAACATGAACATATAATGGTAAAATAATGTTACCACTACTTGGAATACCAACTGACTTTTTCTGACTCTGACGTAATTTCACACATTTCGAGAAATAAAACTGGCGATTCAATGCAAGTCTAGTACTTTTTCGGTCATCGTCTTCGACACAGAAATCGCATCACTTTCAACCCTCCGATCTTGAATAGAAAACCTTGGGATCGACCATACGGCAAGACTCTGTGTAGAATAATGTTTACACTACACATTAAATCAGTTTTTAATTATAATACTAATAGGAGTGGGCTATAGAAGGTGACATTTTCAGAACATGCTCATCACACCTTACTTTGATGAAGTTATGTGAGTTACCATTTTTAAAAAAAAATCCGGAAAAAATGCAAAATCCAGGGTGCCCCAGCCAAATATCGTACAAAATTCAAGATGGCCGCCAAGAGGACAAAAATTTGATGTTTTTAACATTTTTTGGACTTGGGTCATTCCACCAGGTTGGGCCGCACTTTGTGACATTATGATTACAAGGAATATGTAAAATGCATTTTTAAGTACATAATTTCAGTGTCATTGCATTTTAATAGTAAGGGTGCAAACGAGTCCCGGTTTGCTCGGAAGCTTCGAGTCCCGGGTACTGAATTCGCCAGCTCGATACTCCAAAATTCTGAAAATCACTAAAACAGCACGTGTAAATCTTACCGACGTTTGGCCTATGTTGCTATGAAGACACATTGCAAGATTCACATTCTTTCTGTGATACTTCATACATAAATCTACCGTATTTATTCTCTTGGTCGCAGTCGTGTCATAAACAGGCTATTCCTTACCCTCCCTCTGAATACTGGAGTGAAAGATTACTAATGTGTTGAATAGGAAAATTCAATTATATCTGAACAGCAGCCTAATCCTTACAATTCCACGGTAACGGAAGGACGTTTTGACTCAATTTACAAAGTTTAAATACATTTATCTAAAAAACTTTCATTTCTACCACCAAAAGTGTCAGCAATCTGTACTCACATTGCACTAACTTAAATTTCCACAACTTTTTTTAACATGAATATCTTTAGTTTTTTAAATATGAATATTAATG
>JAMKCH010087900.1:0-11290 GCA_023653785.1 Ophioderma brevispina | reverse complement strand
CTTCCCAACTTTTTCCCACCATGAAAATCAGATGACTTTCTGAAGTTGAAACTTGACAAAGTCCGCAAATCCGACATATGTAACAACCCTGTGTTTAGTTACCTTAATCCTAGGATGATGCGTCTGCGTGTAATATAATCCATAGAGTGTATACAGCGCACACACTCTCCGCTGGAGGTCAAACGGTGGCTGCAGGTACTCGCTCACTAACTCAAAAGCATCCTGGATAAACTGTATCGGATCAAAGAAAGAATGAATAGATTCATTGGGTGGTCACAAGGGGAATAAAGTGTTTTATACTCTTCGTCAGTAATTCTGAAACAAATTTCTGGCTACGCACGCGTAAACTTGGAAGTGTGTGACGAATGCTTAACAAAGGGAATCCAATACGCAATTCAACAGATGTGCACGTACCGTTTCAGAAATTATGACAGTGATTATATATGGCTGTATTCAACAGCTTCACATCTACACTAGATTTAAAAGTGCATTTTGTGATTAGATTTAAAGGTGCATTTTGTGATTAGATTTAAAGGTGCATTTTGTGATTAGATTTAAAGGTGCATTTTGTGATTAGATTTAAAGGTGCATTTTGTGATTAGATTTAAAGGTGCATTTTGTGATCCTAGTACATCATTGTTTGTTTATGGTTCAATGGATATCTCCAAAAAAATGTTATTTTCCAAAATTATTGTTGATTTTGACATTTTGATATTTTGAGCCACTGTATTGTAATTTCTGTCCATTTACATTTGGAAGAAAATACAAAATTACAAATTACCTCCACAGTAGATCGAATTTACACATAAGACTTAGCACACACTAAACTAATTTAGAACAGTTCATATGATATAAAAATCTCAACTTGTTTTATTATTAATAAGTAGGGTGACAAGGGTGTGGATCACGAAATGCCCCTTTAAGCTGTCACTGGAACCCTTCTGAGGTATTAGCCTTATATTGAATGTGAGGGCCATTTCAAA
The DNA here is from genome assembly GCA_023653785.1 of Ophioderma brevispina. Lineage (NCBI taxonomy): Eukaryota > Metazoa > Echinodermata > Ophiuroidea > Amphilepidida > Ophiodermatidae > Ophioderma > Ophioderma brevispina. The sequence goes on along the minus strand of JAMKCH010087900.1, from coordinate 10,307 downwards.
TTATCAGCATTTATTCCAAACTTATTCATGATATTACAAGTTCTCCGGTGAATCTAATTTAATATGTACAAATCAATTCACTGGTGAAGGTATTTCACACCAATATTAGTACAATAAAACAACAATGTTTAAAGGAAGACATTTAAAAACCCAGAGATACCCAATAATAAATATCCTAAGTTAATCTCCTGGGCACTACCTGCCTATCTATCAGCATCTAAGGACTATTTTGATTGGTCACTTGAAAGGTAATATCATGTAATGAGCAAATCAGAGATACTGTGAGAATGGTGGTGTGGTTAACACAGAGATATAGAAGCACTATTTTGATTGGTTACTCAAAAGGCTATCTTATGTTGTATACACTAATGAACCAATCAGACTAATTGTATCATAGGTGATAGTGCCCATGGGTTTAAAGTGAGTAGGAGGGTAATCATCCCAAGAAGGTCTTTGCGAGTCTGATAAATGGAAAACAGAGAAATAACGATCTAGCACTAGTCAAAGCTGTTGGCTTCAATGTCGGAAATGAGCAGCATACTTGACCATTTTCCTTAATGGGCTTTATTGAAGTTGATCCCAAAAGCCAAAGTTAGTTAAACCAAAGTTTTAAATCCGGTTTTGTCCTCGCTAACAGGGGTGGCCGGATACACCTCACTCAGCAATACTGCTGTGTGAGGATTTATTGGAGCAAAATTGACCGGATGCCCTTCCTGATGTCAATCCAGTTTTCGGCGGTGGGCCTAGCCTTTGGGCAACCACGCCTACCATGCAAGGCAGCAGGACCGGAAAAAATGCATATTTCCCGGGAATATAGTCGCATTTGCCATAGATTTCCCACCATTTTCTATGTATTTCTTTGTCTGAAAAGTCTAAATTTCCCTCCAAATGGTCTAATTTCCCAGGAAGGAGCTTCCTAGATTCCCCACTTTTTCCCACCATGCAAGGCAGCATGTGCTGGATGGCCACCATTAGCTCTCCAGAGCTGACACCCTTGTAGGTAGATCTTCTTTTTCATTCCACCAGGGTAACCAGCTACCCAAAGTTAATTAAATAATGGCCAGCTTTTTTAGGTTTCCCAAAACAAACACAGGTCTGGGATGGTACACACCATACAAACTATGGGAAAAGTAGTGGACTTGTTCTTGCTAAACTCATTGAGATCGCATATTATTTGTGGTATGTTATTCTAGCTCCCATTTTATCGTTCCCCCTCGAAAAAAAAAATAAATATGCCCCCATCCAAAGAACATGACATCCCCTGAAGTCCATTCTCTTAAATGAGGATGGTGTACAGGGTGAAGAAGAATATCAGAAAAGTTAGGATTGTTTGGAAATGGGGCAAACCAGCCATCTTATCAAAAAATCACAGGAACCCCTAAAAAAAATAAATAAAAATCAACCAACTCCTGGATTGAAAAAAAACAATCTACTTTAAAATGCTTACCTCTTTCTTGTCTTTGGTATCTCTCAGGCCACTGAAAATGCAAGATAAAACAAGAATGGAATGTGACAAATTGTGGAAATGTTTAGAGTTAAAGGTGGGTGACACAATCAACAGCCTTGCCCCCCCTTCATCAAAACTGAGATTTTGATATCAGAACAAGTCAATATTTTTCTCATTACCCCAGTGAAATCTTAAGCCCAGGAAAGGTTGCTTTTTGATGTGAAATAACACATTTATCATCACACAATGCTCTTTGGGTCAATGTAGTACACATATTTGTTTCTATCATCTGAATGGTGGGACCGATTTAACTCATTATCATGTTTTGGGGAGTGCAAGTATGGGAAAATATCGGATCCAAAACATGATAATAATAAAATTGGATGATTTATGCCCAATATTAATTGGTCTCGCTACGAGTTTTAAAATATTGGGCGAGACGTAGTCGAGCCCAATATTTTTGCAACTCATAGCTCGACCAATTAATTTGGGCTTAATCGATCCAATTTTATATCAAAAGTTTGTAATCGGTATTGGTCAATGTAGTACACATATTTGTTTCTACCATCTGAATGGTGGGACTGATTTAACTCAAAAGTTTGTAAATGGATATTTTGGTGCTATGCTTTCAGGTGAGGGAGAAAACATCATGAAAAATCACACCATGATCAGCTCATCCACCTTTAAGAACTTAAAGAGACATGAGGACATTTCCAAAGAGAAGTGCCCTCAATTTTTTTTTAACCCATTTTTTTTTTCAGATTTGGAAGGCTTACCGATGTATTAGATTACACCTGAAGTGAATAAGCCGAATATGCCATCCTTATGTAAAACGATGATGATTTAGTAATTTCTGTCGTGCACGACAGAAATTCAAAGCATTATTTCCTATAGGAACGATTTGGATAGCAGGCAAGTTCAAAAGAAGGTTTGCGGTTTTCTTTCGTGCTTGTTTGTCGAATAAACCTTTGAAACGTTCTAGGTAGGTGGTCTACAACCGATCAATTTGAGAGAAATTTGTATCCTCAAAAAAATCTCCTCCTGTCACTTTAAGGTAGGATTACTGGCTATGCTTCCCTACAAAAATCAATGTAAAATCAGATTTAATCAACCAATTCGTTTGAAACTTGGTTCTTATCAAGAATAATCTTCCGTCCAAATCTTTCCCAAATCTCCAGAGGCTAGATCAATTTCTTAAGTTTTTCTTTACTTAAAATTTTGCTACTTTCTGAAGAAAATGATATATTTTTTTTACTCTCACATTTGTAGGCATTCAATATTTGTATGCTATAAAAAAGCATCTGGTTCCTGTCAACCACTGAGCACCGTGCTATATTTTTTTTTAAATAAAAATTGTCTCCAAGTTGTCACCCTCCATGATTTTGAATTCAATTCAAATTGGATTAATGACATGCTTTTACAGTTTTCAATTTGAAATGGCTCCTAGTGGTTTTCAAGTGGCTCCTAGTTCATGCCAAATTACTGTAAAACAGGAGTATCCCACAGCAGCGAGCAACATCCCAGCGTGCATGGATTACACCAACATCAGATCACGCACTGCTGCCATTTGAAAACATGGACCTTTACTTCAGATTTCCCAAGAAAAATCGAAGATTGTGTAGAATTTTTTTTGTTCCTTTAATTCATACCACCTAAAAACGTTAAACAGAAACACTTCTACCTGGTCACATATTTTTGTTTTAAACCTTTCCACAGATGCCTACTAAAGTCTGTTGAAGAGATTTGGATAATGACGGTCATAACAACTGCTCAGCAGGACGTTGTCAGCTGCTGTGGGAGTATAGCAACTGTCACTTATTTGTAGTTGACCTCAGTATTTGACCTTTAACCTTATTAACATATGGAGGTTCTAAAGCTGCCATCTATGACCCCCGCCTGGTAGCATTTGGACATCCTAAAATGTTAACCAACCACCCTATTTACAACTTGACCTCAGATGACCTTTGACCTCTGTATGTACCCTTTGACCCCTGTATGTAACCTTTGACCTCATTAACTCAGGTGATACTTGGGAAATAACCATGCAAACAGCAAATTCAAAACAAAACAAAATGACAAATAATGGTTAGCTGGGCCTGTAGAACATATATACAAATATTTTTTTTAATATTACAAAGTAGATTTTATTCCCACTCTGATCAAATGTTTGTCTTTCCACTTACACATATATGAGAGCAAAATTAAGTGCCTTCCAGACACGGGCAAACTCTTGATACCGTACACTTTCTGTCAGTAGGAAGTAGTCCATTAGCTTGTCAATGTCAGCCCTCAACGAAATGCGTGCCTTGGAGGCAGGTGTGGAGGTTGAATCAGTGCCGGCTGCCCTCGGCATGGTTACTTCTTGGTTGCACAGCTACAAATCTTGTTGTCATGGAAACCTATAAAATACAATGAAAAAAATACTGCAAGTTAAAACTTGCAAAATCCGCCTGGCGGGGACTGTAGTTGGTGGCCGGATTTAATTCAGTGAGATAAAAGAGAGACGTTGCACAGTATTTGTGGGGAATAAAAGTGGCAAACTTGGTAAGAGCGAGTTTGCACAGGTTTTCAGAGAAATGAGAGGACAATTTTGAAATACAAAAAGTATGACCTTTGACCTACAGACCTGTCTGTCACAGTTGAAGTAGTGGAAAATAATGTCCTGTGGCGCAAGTGTCATCCAGATTGGGTCAGGGGTCAGAGTGGAGATAGTCGGACAGATGCTGATGCCAACAGATTATGCTATGACAAAATCTCCCTTCTGCTAAAGTGCCAGAGGGATAAAAACATTAACCAATGCCCCGAATTTTGCACAAACCCGAGAACCATTTCTTGCTGTAGTTCTTATGAACTCTGTTTGCGAGATCCTAAATTAGTTCTCCTAGACTTGGATATATTTTCATGCTGGTTTCAACATCAGAAGCTGCAGGTTATCGCGAATGTCCTTTGTGAGAATCCATGCAGTACTTCATTTGTCTATCAAATTGGGGGCATGCAAACACAAAGGATGTTATAAGTGCACTGTGTTTGAAGGGGACATAAAATAAACATTTATCTGTATCTGCAACATTTTATTTTCTATCTCAGTCATGTACCGTTAAGATATTTGCACCTCTCTGAGCTTGACTTTCCAAGAGGCACGGAAAGGCAACAGAGGGTTCTCAAGGGCTTCTTTATCTTGGGGGCCACAGCCACAGACGCAGGCGTCCACTACTGCTGCGGGAGGCTAAGGTGGTCAACATTTAAATCTTGTTCTGCAGAAATTCATGACAGCCACTTTGAAATGTGTCATTCCCTGCTATTGACAATATCTTCAGGCAAACTGTTCCAACTTTTGATTGTACGAGGAATAAACAAAAACTTACAAATGTTCTCCTTTGCAGTGGGTCTGGCCATCGCCTTTGAGTGAATATGTCTGCCCCCTCTACGACAATGTGGTACCACCAGGCTTGATGGGATTGCAATTTCATCTTGCACCATTTGTTTAAATAGCACCAATCTGGTTGCTTCCCTCCTATGGATTAGTGATTCCCAGTCCAGATTTATCAGTAGTTCACTGACACTGTCCTTCCAATCTACATGTATGTTCCTTTTAGTGTATGGATCACAAACCCCCACTGCATATTCTAGTAAGGGGCAAACCAGGCCTAGATATAAGCAGTCTGCTTTATCTGTACTGTGCATTTCCTGAGATTTCTTTGCAACATCATGATGAGGGATGATATTCATTGTAATTTGAAGTCTAAGCTTTAACTCAAGTTAAGCCAGGCTAACCGCCTGTTCGCCTATCGAATATATTTGTAAAGGAGAAGAAATACAGGATGCACATTTTACTATTTTTATTATTAATTTATCTGCTAGCCCTTCTATCGAGGTACAAAAGAATGACAAATTTACAATCTGTGCAAAATATAACCCGGCCGTGGCTACACAATTCACAGACTCTACACTCCAACTTCTGCATAGGGCTTTAACCACAATCACGAGTGATTTTACTAGACTAGTGGAATAACATCCCATTTCCCTCGCCTTCAAAACATACTGAATAAGAGAATAATTTCCAAAGAAATGGGGAAAAGAAAGACACAGAAACCAATAAGTTTTATAAATAATAAGTCAGTTGTATATTTCTAGGTATTTAAATCTGCAGAGTACAAACTTCGAGATAACTTTCTCGGATTTGGTTACAAAATGACACACTGTGTGATACGCTGTACAAAGCTGAATTTACCGGAAAATAAGACCCGAGAACTGGGGCTAGGATTTATCATAAAGACCATATTTGAACCTAAAATTTGTACTAATTAAAACCTATGACCTTCGTTGATCAGAAAATAGGGAATTCTATTCTGGAGTATAAAGTTTTTGGCATAAAATAGAGATGAAAATTTCCATGCACAATACGAAAATTCAGTCACCGTAAAAATAGGGGAAGTCCCTGTACACGTACCATGACCCGAAATTGGTCAGAGGTGGCGCGCGGTCAATTAGTCTGCTACTTTCGAGGTAAACACAAAATTTATCGGCGAGTGCTGCGCTGCTTAAATCTGAATTTTCACTCCAAAATAGAGGCCTAAAATCTTTCATATCGAAGGAATCCTACGGGAATTGAGGTCGAGAGTCACAATAGAATAAAATTATCTAATCCATGGGGATAGACTTGCTCTGACATGTTTGACAATTTACCATGAACATCGCTTTAAATTTGGAGCTGTCGTGGCATCGATTGGCCATAGCCGGTCCTGTATCAAAACAGTACAACCGATCAAGGCTTAGCCCGCAGCGACCATTGGCGAAACATGAACATAATTGGCTCAAGATATCTCTAAATCTTAAAATCTCAATCTTAAAAAGGATTTATATCATGTCATATCCTACCATAAATCTGATATTCTAGATTTTGGCTTCTCATTCTCCAGCTAGTACTATAGGGTTGCACTTACGTGAAAACCCTAGAAATCCTACGCTGGGATTTCCGAGGCAAGTCCCAAGTTGGTTTGAGCTACCATACTAGGAAAATCAAACATTAACAAATCCTTTTCCAACTAGGGCTGGGATTTTCGGGTATTTACCCGGGTGCTGGATGTAATTTTTCGGGCAGGCACCGGGTACCCGAAATGACTGCAATTACCAATTGACTGCACCAAATCTCTAACTTTCAGACAGCTTTCACATTATTTTGACCAAAGTTTTATCAACCAATTTTTGTTATTATTTATTGCATCAAAAACCCTGAAACTAGCCCATGAAAAAAAGTAACCATTGAAATATCTGCAAATAACTGACCTACTTTCCCCCTAATTTCATTTTACATCTTTTTTAGTGCAATGGCCCTTCACACCACTCCCAAAGGGAAATGTAGGCAGTGGTTCTGAACTTTGAAGGGTCATGGGGTAATTAGTTCTCAATAAGTCCATTCTGGGTTGTAGCCATGCCTGTATAGGGTGGTATTAAGCCACCCCATAATGCACTGCAACATGCTTATATTGTACATTATGTAAGTACTTCAGGATAAGAAATGTTTACTTTAGGAACCACAAGCCATTTCATGATCAAAATTACCAAAATACTTACGCTTTGTGGGCTAAAATCAGTGGTTTTTATGTGTTAAGAATAGGATTTTTCTGTGTTCACATACCTTATTGAGGTGAAATTTCCCACAACTGGTGCATTGGGAGATGGACTCAATACATCCTCTCTGGGCCATGTGGCTGTAGTAGCAGATTGTATTTATAGGCAGTGTAAAATTAAATGATTTGAACTTTTTAAACTTGACATTCGGGTAACCGTGACTGGAATTCGGACCCGGTAATTCAAGGTCGGGCGGGTACCCGAATGCCCGCCCAAAAGTCCCAGCCTTATTTCCAACATACTGAATCATTTTTACCCAAGACTGCAATATTTCAGCAGTATTCTTGAATTTTAGCCTTTAGTCAAACATGACAGAAATTTGGTACAAGTTTATCCGAAAATAGTTATAAAAATTCAACAAAATATATACAGGCCAGCATTACTGCGGCTAGCTGCTGCTATAGCAGCAGGTACTTATCCTGACTATAGTCGCCGTCATAATTTCTGAAACAAATGGCACGCGCGCGCCGGTTGAATTGCGTATTCAATTTCCATTGTCAAGCGTTTCTCACACACTTCCGGGTTTACGCGCGTGTAGCCTGAATTTTGTTTCAGAATTACTGACGAACACTATACATGCTGCCTTGCCACTAGTCTGTGTCACAGCCTGGGAAACTGATTTACTACTCCACTTTAACATGCTGTGTGGGAGTATATCAGCTATCGCGCGAAACCTCTCTCGCGCTGACGCGCTCGTGCCGCTCGCTTCGCTCGCGGTGCTCTTCTTAAACCGAGTCTTTGACAAAGACTACCTTGCCACTATCTTTTCCCAATATTGGGAAAAGAAAACAAATTGTACTTTTGAAGTTTTGGACCAAACTCAAAATCGATCTGACTGCTATGACTCCGCAAGTCCCAATGACTCTCTTTTTCTAAAATCCCCAAGACCCCAGGCACTCCAGCTATCACCCCATTGGTTGATGACTTTTTGGACTTTCCCATTTTAAAAGGGGAGGATTAAATGCTTGTACAGAGATATTTTAAAGCTTAAGTGTTTCATACAATATTACATAAAGTCAATAAGATCAATTTATTACATAGTCTAATATATTTTGATGTATTTGAGATAGCTTAGAAATTAAATGGGAGATTTAATACTCCCATCAAGGCATCTATGGAGGCTGTTAAGGGTCACTTTGTTACAATAATGTTACCGCTACTTGGAATACCAACTGACTTTTTCTGACTCTGACGTAATTTCACACATTTCGAGAAATAAAACTGGCGATTCAATGCAAGTCTAGTAATTTTTCGGTCATTGTCTTCGACTTCGACACACAAATCGCGTCACTTTCAACCCTCCGATTTTGAATAGAAAACCTTCGGATCGACCATATGGCAAGTCTCTCTGTGTAGAATAATGTTTACACTACATATTAAATCAGTTTTTAATGATAATACTAACAAACTTTCAATGAAATATCGCAAAGTTGAACACTACTTGAATTTTCGAAATAGCTGCTAGCTGTCTTAGCGGATTCTTGTCGTCTGCTGCCAATTTTCACAGAGAATGAGGTAAGGACGCCACACTCGGCAGGCGCCTGATTTGCGCTATCATGGGCATAAGTTATAGAACAAAGATTGAACCCCGGGGGGGGGCAACTTGTATTCAAAGGTGGACACGATGCGTGAACAAGAAAACACGTAAAAAGGGTCTCTTTTTTCCAACAGGCGATGTACGCGCCTACATTGATTAGGGTGTCAAAACAACATGAGCAAAGCCAGATAATAAGGGTATATTATCAGTACTATGCATTGCTCACTTGTTTAGGGTAGCAAAAACTGACAAAAAGACTTGTTTATAGTGAGCAAAAACACAAAAATGCTTGTTTAGGGTATGTTTTTATATGGTGGAAATACTTGCATTTCAGAAACTTCCATGTTCACGCATATCATATCCACCTTTGAATACAACTGGCCCCCGGGAGATTGAATTAGGGGTTCATTCATAGTATTTTGGGTATGAACGCTTGTTTATGCCCGAGGGCTTGCCCGAGGGCATAAACAACGTTCATACCCAAAATACTATGAATGATACCATACTTTTTACTAACTATTAAGTTACAAAATTAAATCATTACATATCAAATTCAGTCTGAAATTGCATGATTTTTGTCCACTTTCGGCGCCGCGTTCGTCACGGCAGCCATGCATAAACGTTCGTTTATACAATAATCATGGTCACGTGACGTGTATTGACCAATCGCGTACGCCGATACATACGAGGTATACATGAACAACCTATAAATCAAGAAGCATGCTGTACTATTTGATGACTGTTGAGAGGCCGTTTTGGGAAAGAATTTTGTTTTGTGCCATCACTTTGAGTCTGATCCTTGGCTATGAATTCGGCAGCCACAACGGAAAAACTGCATGCATGTTCAACTTGAACTTGAATGTGATTGGCACAATACTGAATTCATCCCCAGTTTTGTACAAAATAGTAAGTTATTATCTGAATTGAGTCTCAAAACTTAATTGTCACCTTATTTATTGAAAATTTAATCCTCTTTCACTACAGGATTCTTGCTACATCAAGTGTCATACCAATTTCTGTGCAGACGCCAACTGCGGGTGTTTTTACGCTTGGGATAGTTTTTCACTAAAAAATCAACTATTCTGATACTTCCCATTACAAAAAATAAAAGATAAAATACATGCATTTCTCTATAAGTTATCTTACAAAACAATATTTTTGTTAATAACAGACAATAATGGGTCAAAACAAGGAATTTTGCAAAACTAATGAAAACTTTCTAGAACTGCTCTTGGGGGTCAAGGGTTAAAAACAAAAATGGAGCAAGAGCGAACGGAAGACTATTCAGAATCTGGGGGTTTTCCTGAATTTTCTTTTGTTTCAACTGCAGAAGAAGCCCATAGTGTGATTGAGGAGTATGAAATACGCACAACTTCCCGATTCTCTTGTTACGTAGCGAAAAAGGGCTTCGGTAAAACAGACTTTTGTAAGTGCACTACACAGTGTTGGATCAAAATTCGGAACAGTTGTAACACTAACAGGCGGTGGCGGCCCCGGGTGGCGGCCAAGCCTCATTCATTATAGCTAGTGTTTAATAAAACAAAAAATATAAATTTGAGTTTTAGAATATTAGAAAGTAGATTCATTAGAAAGAACCCTACTACAAAAGGTAATATCATGGTTTTTTCCCCTCAGGGGAAGCATGTTGCCAGGTCCTCCAATAATATTTTACCGATCACTTCGCGGTCTTCG
>JAMKCH010087899.1:0-10696 GCA_023653785.1 Ophioderma brevispina | reverse complement strand
TAACTTGTTGTACAAACCCTCCCGAACAACATATCAAAAAGGTAGAAAAAAGGAAGCATGGCAAGACATGCTAATTTGCATAAAACCCATGTGCCATTTTTGCCTATATTTTGGTTATTATAAAAATATATTAAAGGAGAACCCGTACAACGAATAATATTAAACAAGATACACTATAAAATAATTATTGACCACATATCGAGTGGTTTCATAGAAAAACGGAATTATATAACCCTAACAATGAATTAAAACCATCTAGTCTTGACCATGTGCTATTTAAAAATCGCGCTAGTGTATAACGATTGGTTATGCGATACGACCGGCACGTTTAGGTCATACATGCCATAGGAAATACACATTACGAAATCATCATGTGTGAAGATGCATGACGCTACTGTGCCGTCCGTATCGCATAACACAAATACATATCCCATATACAGTAGCGCGAATTTCAAATAACGCATGGTCAGACAAAATGCTTTTAATTCGTTTTATGGTTAGTGTAATTCCGTTTTCCAATGAAACCACTCCATATGTGTTCAATAATTGTTTTAATAGCGTATATTGTTTAAGTTATTCTTGATACAGGTTCTCCTTTAAAAGGGGACGACCCAATTTAAGTAAATAACATTTTCATCTTGATAGAATGGTCTTCACCCCTAAACCCCATCTGTAGAGTTTTGCGCTGATATTTCAACCCGTTTTCATGTGAGAACTAAAAACATGATTTTCTTAGCCCTATATGTGTAGAATTGATATCGGTTGACCAAAATGGGGTACATTTTCGCTCATAACTTCCAAACCAAATATCCTTTAGCCCTAAGATTTCACAGGGTAGATGAGAATAATAGTAGCTTTCTTCAAATACCAAAATGTTGACCACTTCCGGTAAAATCTTGGAGTATGGGGACGACGCTATTAGCGATCAGGCCACGGTCCTTTAACTATTGAGTGTTTCTTGCTGTCCAAGACCCGAGGTACTTAAGGTCTAATCTTTTTGAGTTGAGTACCGTGAGTAGTGCAGATAGGCTGATGATTCTCTTCCACATTGAGGTCATGTATTCCATTTCGTTCTTTGGCATTTAGATGTAGGCTAACTTTATCTGCAGCATTCTCAAATGATGCTTTGTAGTAGATCTTGCGCAGCACATATCACATCCCCTGTTAGAGCTGCGTAGTCAAGGTCAGTGAGATGCTGATTGTGACGTCTATAATGCTTGACCACCTTTTTATGCTGCTGTCCTACCTATTACCCAGGCTGTTACCAAATGACCCCCTTTTTTAAAATGTTCACATATACTCAACGATCCCCATTTTCTTTATTTCTGCTATCCACTGTTATCACAAGTTTGCATAAAATTATCCACTTTTTTTAAAAAGAATTTGAACATCCCAATTCGAAATTTTCGCCGCCTGCGTGCACATTTTTAACAATTTTATAATTTCATGGCAGCAATTTTATAATTTCTTGGCAATTTGAACGCTGGAAAAGAGGTACGTCCTATTTTAACTTCAGGTTTTAACATCATTGGCCCCTTTCTTTAAGTTTCATACTGGATGATCCCATTTTTATTCAGCTTGTGTACCGAATGACCCCGTATATTTTGGGGTACATTTTATGTGAAAGGACCCGGGAAAGGACCCTATTTTCCACCTGTCCGAGGCACGTATACCCATCAGTTCACATAGGGAGTTCCCCCCCGGCACGAGTTGACCCCATGTGTTAAAATAAAATACTCTTTGATAATAATTTGCTAAATAAAGATCTCCCCATCCCAATTGCAGTCTGATAAATCATCTAGAATGCAAAATTAATTTTGGCGGGAAAATTGCGGCCATCTTGAATAATGACCATCACTTTCCACTTTTAATATATCAATTGCAAGTACTACACACCTTTCAGGCATAGCCATGGAAAACACGTTCAAATACTAACAGAAAAATGAAAAATATCCCTAAACATGCATTTATGAGCTATATACCTTTGTCAACATATGGGCGTATACGTCCACGTAAGAAAAATGCGAATTAGCATGTCTTGGCAGGCTTCCCTTTTTCTACCTTTTTGATATGTTGTTTAGGAGATCTTTTACTGATAGTTACAGCAAGAAAACCTTCTGTAGCAATTTTGTCCAGGTGTACCTAGTATTTTTCATAGATTGAGTGGACTATAGCTGCAAAAGCAGTCAATAACCTACATGTAGATTGCATAAAGGTTGCTTAAGGCAGGATTACTCCCTCAATAATGCTCAGGGAATGAGTGTCCTTAACAAACAACAAAATAGTACATTTTCAGGCAAAATACTTTATCTTTACATTAATCTATGAATCCAGTGACCACTCAGATTGTACCATACTTTACAATCAAATTCAGATATTTTAACGAAGGTAGGGAAAAAGTCAGAAAAACACAATGTTGTTTAGAAATAACAAGCACTTAAAAATATTTACTAAAACCAAAACAAGAGTAAGGAAAAAATGCTGTTATTTTCCTGACTTATTTATGACAATGGTCAATTTTTACATGGATAGTGATAAGATCTAGTGGAAGCATATTAATACCAGATTCCAGGTATATGAATAGGACTACCTACATGTAAACACTTTCATGCAAATTACACTTTTCCAGAAATGAGGGTTGGACCTAAGCTCTCTGCTAGGCACCCTAAGAGGGTAACCAATTCATTTTTAGACTCCAAGACAATATCACACACTTTTGTAATAATAAATTTTTCAAAATGAGCAGATTAATTTGCAATCGATTCTTGTTTTTAATTAAAAGATTAATGCAGCCATTTCCAGATAGGTAGTTATGCAACTGAAAATAATTTCCTAGAGTTATCTAGTGTCAGCTGTGTTGGCAACTTAATCTTGCTAGAACATAGAAGGCTACAACATTGCTCCCTAACTGCTTGTATATGCAGCAAGGTATCAAAGTCAAGCCTTGCATATTATGTTAGTCAAAGGTTATGACATTTTATAAAAGGTTTGTGACATTATCCTTGGTGTATGACATGCAAATTTTCTTTTTAAATCTCATTATTCAGGTTGTCATGCAAGAATATGTTGGGTACACACCTGCATATGGTAGAGGACATACTAAAGTCATCACCTTTAGATTTCAGGTTTTACATACATTATGCCTAACTTTCCACAAAAACATGCGTCCTAATACCTAAGCTTCTTGACAATGTTGGAAAGTTAGGCATGTCTCTTATACATCTGCACCCACATAAACCTGAAATCTAAAGGTCATAATTAACACAGCTGTAGGAGGCAAATGAAGATACCTCTCCTATAAGTCATAGTTCTTGGAGTACCTACTCCATATCCTAATAATATTCAGTATAGTTTCTAATATGTTGGATGACCTGTGATTCCCAAACAATGCAAATTATGAATAGCCATCATCCTACTGCACACATTTATGACAAGATAACAGACTAGTTCTTACTCAACCACAATCATGATGTCCGATGGAGTCAATTTTGATGTCTTCAGTTTATACATTTGTGTTGTGTTGTGTGTGTGTTGATATCAACATAACACCTTTCTGAGGGTATTTGTTTCAAGTTTGTGTCCTCAGAAAGGCAGTGATATATACATGCACATGTGTGTGTGCGTGTGTGTGCGTGTGCATGTGTGTCCATGTGTGTATCTGGGGGAATCCAACTTGCCCCATAATAAAACAACTCCCAATATTACTACAATCTTGAGTAAAACTTCCAAGCATCAAAAATAATTCCAGTCCATGTGATAATACTGTCCACACATTTACAGGGAAGTAACCTAATTAAAACAAGGCGAACTCGTATTTACGCGATGCGTAAAATATGTCCCCGCCGAATATCGCGATCACTAAATGACAACTAAAACTGCACCAGTCCACCCTTAATTTTGGCCATCACTAGCTCGCCAAAAATAATGGTTACTCAAGAAAATGACTCAAGAAATCGTAAAATTCAGCATGCAAAAATCCCTGAAAATTCACTAAATTTAGTTGAAATATGATAATTTACTCAATGTGGCAACACTATTTTTGAAAAAATCATGTGATCACAATTTAAATTTGGGACCCATACGGGGTCTGGAAAGCGGCGAAACATTGAATTTTACGTATTTTCACATTTTCCAAGAAATGTAAACAGGCTGGCAACCCAAAAGAATGACCCACATGTAACAACTAGAACTAAAAAAAATTCACCCAAAATCTAATCAGGTCGAGAACTTCTCAGCCCACTTCCTTCCACCAAGTTACATCATTATACACGTTACAGAACTCCAGAAAACTTGTACCCAGGCCTTGCGGGAAAAATTTCATAAATTATGCAAATTAGATACTTAATTAGAATATTTTACACCCAAAATCTAATCAGGTTGAGAACTCATCAACCTGCTTCTTTCCACCAAGTTACATCATCGTAGCCCTTACAGAACTCCAGATAAATTGTACACAATGTTGACATTTTCTGTGCAATATTGACCTTTTTCCCTTGACCTTTTTTCCCCTCCCCCTGACAGACCCAGGGGAGGACCCTGGGGGAATGAATTACATGGTGAGTAGGGGGTATCCCCTCCTACAATATACCAAAGTTTGGCTACTCTATACTCTTTGTCAGTAATTCTGAAACAAAATTCTGGTTACGCGCGCGTAAACCCGGAAGTGTGTGACGAACGCTTAACAACGGGAATCCAATACGCAATTCAACAAACGCGCGCGTGCCATTTGTTTCAGAAATTATGACAGCGATTATAGCACATCCAGAAAAAAAGATATGCCCAAATGTTCCAGGTTAACATTTTTATCACGGACATACGGACGGACATACGGACGGAGCCCATTTTATAGTCCCCTCCCGAACTTCGTTCGGCGGGGACAATGAAACCATCACATCTTGTTATTTAGTAGACACTCTCGTTTTCTTGCTCCATGAGAAGTTGGCACCATAGGATTTAGGGATTATCTTATTGGGTGCTTGTCTCTCGTCTACTTCATACCACCAACCTGCAAGGATTACAAAGCAGAGCGATGTGAATTTCATTAGACTAAAAGTGCATTTATACAAATGTGACCCAAAACTCTATACTTAGAACTTTACAAAATAAACCTCTTCAAATACTTATTCTTTGTAAATCATACACACAAACGACCATACAAACCAATCATTGCCTGGTATAACTGTCTGATTGATTCAGCCAATGAAAAGACCAAGGACTATAGCATTTGAATATCAATTCAAATATCAAGAATTGTCTACTGCTTAGTTGCATCTGCATTTGTACCAGCAGCTGATTGGTACCCTTCTTTGTTGAGTCGGTGAGATGATCATGGTGTTTTTGAAAATTACATACTCAGAAGTGTCGCCCCAAGGGCATCTTGTTCCCTGCCATATAGTTATGATTACCTTTTGAATTTGAGGAATTGGACTACACATTTAGAATTTTCTATCAAGAGTTCATGATACGTGTTACACCAATGCCAACATCAAATTTAGAATTTCTTAGCTGCCACCACCTAGCTTTTTTGCTTGCTAGGTGTTGATTTCTTTTGACAATCATTTTAGGAGTATGGTAGAAGGGAACCTACTAAGTGGGGAATGTCGTTCAGCAGGCTTGAATGGCTTGTGGATAGTATTTGATTGTGCTCATAAATTATACATATTTGAGGCACAGCATATAGACACCATTCGGTGACCAATCACTTAGAAATTCAGCACTACAGACCAGTGGCATAACCAGTGGGGGGGGGGGTAGCTATGCTTTTCAGTTTCCCCCTTCCAGCCCCCCAAATGTTTGTACATTGTCTATGGAGAAGGACCCAATTTTGCCCCCTCAGAAAACGCCTTGGCACCCCTTGTGCCTCCCTATTTGCAAACGTCTGGTTACCAGGGTTAGAGCCAGGCCAAATTGAGTGCCGGTTAAATCAAGTACCGGTAGTTGGAAATCTGTACTTGAGATTTTGTGCCGGTTGGTAGAGCAAATTCTAAGCTTACTGCTGGTCAAATTGAGTCTGCCGGGAACCCCAACCGGCGCCGAACAACGTAGCTATAACACTGCTGGTTACGCCACTGCTACAGACCCTTTCGAGTACTGTAAATATATGCGTTGCAAGAACATCAATTAATTCAATGGTTTTTCTGGAAAATGGGGGAAGACAAAACTGACAGAGAGAGAGAGAGAGAGAGACAGATGAGAGGGTTTCACATGGTCCTTTCCACCATACTATGAATGGCGGGGGACAATGACTACAAAATCTATAGCCAACTGCTGCATGATTTTTGTCAGTACAAATGCAACATTTCAATACATGTGCAGACATGCTATGTGTTGAGTAACACCTTCCATTTAAGACCATACAAGAATGAGTAGTCTTGCACACAGCAACTATTTTTGAAGTTTGTACTATATGACGATTATAGGCTACTGGATGAAGATGGAGCAATGCAATGTTACCATTTTATTCCCAGGCAATGATCAAGCTCAAACACAAACACAGCTTCCCAATGTGCTGCTTGTGCCCATCTAATCCCATTAAGATTGGGTCAGATGGGAAAAACAGGGTTTTCTTCCCAAAAACAAAACTCTAGCATGATGCTGGAACCCACTTTGCTTGGAGAATAAATGACCCAAAGAGAGATCCACAGAAAAACCAATGGGTATACTTATACTAGCTAAATAGATGGTAACATAGTTTGTGAACATAAAAGGAATAATATAGGAGTGTAATCAAGGCATTTTGAGATGTTCCATGTAACCAGTTTAGTGCTTAAGAACTTGACAAGATTTCAGTGCAGTAACTCTATCATTCCTTTACAATTTAGTATAAGGTTTAAACAACTGACTGTCCCAAGCCATCCTGGTAACTTTTTGTTTGGTAAATTTTTGGTTTACCTAACCAATGAGGTTTCAATGCTTAAAATCCATAAGCAAAGTTAAATGGTAAATAATGGGCCCTGGCAGGAACAAATTGTACGATGTTTTCTATTCTCAATTTCTTCATTGTCTGCACTGGCCTGAGTGGATCATATTGAATCACAAGTTATTATAGAGGGCAGTCTGACTAACATCTATAATAAAGACAGGCAGTGCAGGAATTAACACAGGGTTTATTCTTAATTTTTTAAAAGATGGCATCTTGCCCATGGACCCATATAGACTGACATTTCAGAAACAAAATGTTGGCTGTGTATTACTTCTATATTCATGTTACTGTCTGCTGCATGGTGTTACATCCAAATCATTTCAATATTATTCCTTAAAGTATTTTCCAAACTTAAACCCTAACCATCAAATTTGAACAATGACCCTGACCTTTAACCCTAATCTTACAAACCTACACCTTGATGAAATTATAACAAATTGCATTGAACTAGATGACATGCTTTCCTTTATTTAAACATTTAAATTTTTATAAGATATGTGACTTTTTTTATAGTTCCCTTCTCAAATAAGTATCTCTACAGATATTTCTTACTAGTGTTCATGTTAGCTAAGGATTTTTTTAGCCTGCTTGGGCCAATATTGGTACAATGACTGACTAAAAATCATATTTCTTTACTACTTTGTTTTTCCCCCAACTACTCTGGGCCAATTTCTCAAATTTGTTCTGTTCCTAACTTAAAACAAAGGCTCAAGAAAGAAGGGAATTTGGGAAGCTCCTTCCCTGGAAGTGCACATGCCTCATGGACAATCCAAGCTGATTGAAACTTTTGATAAAGAAACTGACTTAAAAAACATTGAAAACTGGAAATTTTACAAAATCAAGAATCTCCTTCCTTGGAAATATTTTACAAAATCAAGAATCTCCTTCCTTGGAAATAAACATTTTTTTTAGGTTTGCTTATAACTGCCTATAGTGCTGCTTTTACCTTCCTCGAGTCAGTATGTAATGCAATAGTCGCAGCTTTAAATCGCAAGTGTTGATTCAAAGCGCTGGTGTACGCATGCGTGCATGTAAAGGTGGTGCACAAATTCACAGGCAAAACAACTGTCTGAACGGGTTGACCTCACTGACTAAAGGAAGGTAAATGGAGTATAAGCTCCCTCTTTTCAGTGCATCTGTACCATTTATGGTCAAAATGTGAAATTAAATCACTATAATCTTTCGACTTAATTAGGCCTCAAAGATTTTCTCAGAAGACTGTGCATATACTCTGTCCAGCTCTAAGTATGAAGTAGCGACCTTTGACCTTGGTCCATGACCTTTGACATCATCCACATATGAAGGAACCCCTATTGCACCTTCACCCCAAGTCTGGTTTAAGGTTGGATCATCGGCTACGGCTTCGTGCCCAGATCTCATTGAAAATCTCATGAAATGTTGGTATTGGTGAAATAAACATATGTGCCAAATTTTAATTTTTTCCAAAAAGGCGTTTTGGAGATAGGTCACATAATGCATTTTCAAACTCCCATAGTCTTTGTACAGGGACTGATTTTGGCAGTATACAAAATGGGACAATTTTGTGAAAAACTACACATTTTATTTCATTTCTTTCTCAAGTAATTGATGAGTTATAAGATTGGTGTTTGTTTTTTATACCCAAGGGGCCAAACACCGCTTTTTATGTCAACCTGACATGGGATGCTGTCAAAGGTTGTGTGGTATCAACGTGTTCAGGGGACCTCACATAACAACTTCTAGGTGGACAACCCTGAAAATATGCTACTCAAAACAAAATGGCGGTCATTTTTCAAAATGGCCGCCATTTTAAACTATTATGAACATATCTCAGCCCACAGTGTACAGGAATGTTTTGTTTTGGTGAATAAACCTAGGCTATTGGAGTCCCTGAATCCATTGGTGCAATCAAGCTACACGTAATATACCAACATGGCGGCCATTTTTTTCAAAATGGCTGTCATTCAAAACTATTTTGACCATATCTCAGCCCACAATGTACATAGAGTTGTGATTTTGGTGGCTATACCCAGGTTTCTGAGGTCGTAGAATCCATTGGAGCAATCACTTAATGCAAAACTTTATCACCTCTACAAATTCTCCAAAATGGCTGCCAAAATGGCGCCCAAGGTTTGGAAATGCATTGTTTAGAGAACGCTTAATTTTACGGTGCCTAACAGAAATGTGTAAATAGTTAATTCACAATGTTTCATTTTCAAAATTTACACAATTTAATAAGTAAATGTGAATGGTTTTATACTTAGCAGATTTAAAAAAACTAATGTATTATATTCAAATTTTTTTATGTTGGTGCAGTATTGAAAATTAATTTAAGGTGTATTCTTCTCTTTTCAGTACCGAATCATGGATAATCAGAAAGTGAAATGTAAGATAGAAGGTGGCATAGAATTTGTAGCATCACGTTCTTGATTGAAGAGGACAGTCCCAGTAACAAATTATAATGACTGCATAATATGCCACACACACAAAAAAAAACTATTGGTAGCAATGAAAGCCAGCTGTATACTGGGCATCCAAGAAAAAATATTTTGAAACAAAGGCTTAATTTGGTGAAACTGTGTACTGTATGACCATAATAATTTTTTTACTATAAAGTAGAAACAGTAAGCTTTTCTCCAGTCATGCCTCACTGAACACCATTGCTTTGAAAATGACATGTCAAAACTCACATTAAAGCTGTTTGTGTGGTATGGAATGCTTATTTTGTTACTTATCATATCAGTTGTCTTATCCGTTGTTTTGTCAGTCTTTGATGAAGATCCTGCTAGGATCGAAACGTCAGGCCCACAGTACACTCCAGGCTATTTTTGTTGAGAAGCAGTTGGTAACAGCATTTACTTATTTTTTTTTATCTGGCAAACAGGTGGAAAGATCATGACCAGATTAACTTTTATCATAGGTTATGTGATATTAAAAAATCTACTTGAGGAATTAGGCAAATTCAATGGTAAAATGCATTCATACTTCAAACATTTATGTAGCAACATGGTACGACTTACAACTCAGCAATAGTGTCTGTTGTGACAAAATTTCATGACACAAAGAGCATACAAGCTACTCAAAATGCTTTTAGGGAAGCCTTTCCTGACAGGGATCCGCCATCTAAGCAGACCATCTGGGCAAATGTGAAGAAATTTTGAGATTATGGCACAACCCTTAATCGGAACAAGGGTCACCCAGGGATAAGACGCACAGTGATAACTGACAACAATAACATTAAAGCAGTTGCACGTTGATTACAAGAACATAAAAAGGAAACCACTGCAAGACCCGGCAGATGAGTCAGGTTACGGAAACTCCCGCAATGGAGAGCTTATTGGGCCTTACTTTTCGAACGAAAAGTCAATGGGCAAGCTTATCTCCAGATGATTAACCACAATGTTGTGCCTTAACTTGAACTGCATTTCCTATGGCAACAAAATGGCGTCTTCCGATATTTGCCCGGGGATATCTGTGGTGGGCACAGGATGGTATACCTGCCCACAGACTTATTGCTATCAAAAATCGCCTACATTAACTTTTTTGGGGAACAAAAAGAGTTGTAGCCCTGAATCATGCTGTGGAATGGCCCGCCATGTCACCTGATATGACACTGTGACTTTTGGTTATGGGGATATTTGAAAGACAAAGTTTACACCAGTCCACCGCATAACCTTCAGGATTTGCGATCCCGCATACAACCCCGGCATACAACATGAGGTGGAAGTCTCAGTGATGATCCTTCAATGGTCAGAGGAGTTGTGGCTGACATGGGATGTCGTTGCAGACTTTGCA
>JAMKCH010087897.1:10721-48466 GCA_023653785.1 Ophioderma brevispina | reverse complement strand
TTCAACAATTTATGAGCTCAAACGTGAAATATCCATGTCTGCTTTTGCAAAGCACTACGTGGGGCAACCATTTTACATTGCATACAAGTTACCATGGGTGTGGCGGCATAATATCGCATCGATGCACCAAGAGGCGTTTCTGGATGTCTCATTACATACAAATGCGCGCATGCCTGAGCCGAATAGCACATGCAAGTATTGCCTAATACGCGAAATTACCCGCCCTTTTGCAGTTCAGCCCATGTGATTGTTCTTGGTCAAAATGCTAACATAGTAAAAGTCAAAATGACCAAAATATAGGAAAAATAAAATATATATAGATTCTGTGAAAGAATATGGAAAGAAAACATGTTAATGCGTTAAACATGAAAAAACTAAAACTGGCCATTTGACTAAGTTTTTCCTGACTTCACGGCCACCTTAATGGACTATTGCTCTGCAGAAATATCTCCTGGTGCTCCTGGAGCAGTATTTCACAGAATTTTCCACTGCTTAGGATCTTTGCCATATGCTCCTTAATTGTGGTCATTCAAATTGCTCCTGGAGCAGATTTGACTTAAAATATTTTCCACTTATTTTATTCCAGGAGGCCATAAACAAGGTTAAATATGCTTTTTTGGGGCATAACATGAATAGAATTTTTACCAGTTTTATTTATGCTCCAGGAACATATGTTTCGGGACCATATGCTCTTGGCACATAATGTTGGGTCAAAATCTCAAAAAACCCTTCGCGGATAAGACCACAATCGCCAAACGTAGCTCGATTCCTGGCAACTTTTAAGTTTGCCCGCTTTGTGAAAAAAAAAATTTAAAAGCGTAAATTCAAGTGCTTAAAATGAAAAATTGCATACATTGTAAATAACAAAATGTAAAAAAAAATGCAGAAAAGACAAAGTGCAATCTTAAAAAAACATTCTAAAGTTGGCAAAAATCACAAACGTGCATTTTCGCGGGTAGGAATGGCTAAAAAGGGGCATTCGGAGCAACTTCGCAGGTTCCCATATCCAAAAATTGCTAGGGTATGATTTGCAGGTGTCGTTTTGGCCATGGTTGGGACATTTTCAATGTATATTCATGAAATCTCGAGTGGTTAATGATCATGAGGGAGATTTCTTAAGTTTGATTTTGACATGGAATGAACCTTATGATTTAATGTATACAGCATGTTTTATTCTCAAACAATCAACAATTATACATGGGGGGAAGTTGGTCATTCCAGCCTTTGTCCTCAGGGTAGGCACTTGTAGTATTCGTTTGGTCAGTGGCGTAACCAGCGGGGGGGGGGGCGAGCAGGGGGCAGACTGCCCCCCGGACAAAAACTGGGGACGGAGAAGCAAAAATGGGGACGGAAGAAAGGGGAGAAGGGGAAAAATACGGGTCTACAAAATGGGGAAAATTCTTGAGGTTTGCGCCGCCCCCCCCCCCCCCCCCGAGGCCAAGGTCTGGTTACCCCCCCCACACCACCATACAAAGTGTTAAATCGACCCAGAATTGAAATATCAAATTTGACACGAATTGAAGGAATCAGGATGATCGTGGCCATTTATTGGACCATTATTTAGATCATTTTGACCAAAAATTGTTACATTTGACATGTTTTGGTTAGTTCAGTCACCATTTTCCGTGTCATTACATTTGACTAATTTTCGGTGTCATTTTGACCGATAATTGGTGGTTTCCCGGTGGAGACTTTCTGTGTTAAGGGATTAGCACGATAATGCGAGGGAGAAGTCGAAAAAAAGGAAATGCATTTTTAAACTTCTAAATAAGGGTAGGTGTGTATTGGAGGAAATTTGTAAGACCGTCTCCCGTGAATAGACATACAGCGAGGTCATCTCAAAGGTCTACACTAAACAGCTGATTGTGGTTTACACAGTTAACAGAATAAATCAAAGATCAATGATGTTAATGTTTTGATGTCAAACTGTATTGAAATGGGCACAATATCACTCTTTTAAAATCTGCTTTTTTTTATCTCAAGTCAAAATGTTGATACGCACGAATAGAAATTACAGAATTGGATAAAAAGTGCCAGTCTTTATTACATGGATTCAAGCCAACAACTTGTATGTTCGCATATCTATGCAGATAACAAAAAATATGTTTTGATATTATTTTTGATGTTGAGGATTAGCAAATCGCTGCTTATCCCTTTAAACTTTGAACAATTCCAGTTTAAATTTAAATAAGAATAACATGGGCAAATACCCTTAATTTTCACCAAATAATTTTTTATGCTTTAAGAGTTGTTTAGCTGAACAATCCCACTGTGCCATATCTGAATTGAAAAGTTTTTGATAGTATTCTGTTATCTCAATCTATGAATATTTTTAAAGATAAAGATATGAAAATGGTAATACACATGTGTTGGTTTGCTTCTTGCCGGTTTGGTGTGGATGAAGTATTTACTGTGTTAAAATGTACGAGTTTCATTTTAGGTAAGTCCTGGGCAGGAACATAATTTGCAATGTGATGTGGCTTAGAAATGTTAATCCCTGTTTATACCACTGTATTAGGCCTGTGAGAGTTTGGCTTTAGCTGATTTCAGGCTTTTTATTGCCTTCAAAAAAGAAAACAAAAACAGCTTGTTCTTTCATTCCAGCCAGTTTTTGGAGTCTGCACCCATTTTATGCTATATTCAAGACACTTTTCAAAAAACCTCACTCACAGGTCTGTATATTAAGTATACAGTCCTTGTTGCCTGGGAGAACCTACAATTTAAAAGGAAACTGCAAATTCAATTCAAAGTTGAGATTGCATATATGAGAGGAATCTAGAGGATTAGTTGGTTCAAATTTCACCCATGTTAATTGTGTGATACAGTTATTGAAGTGGCAATTTAATTTTATGCACTCTTGCCAATTTAGCTACATTCCCATGGCTGTTTAACATGGGCACTTGGAGATGTGAAGTAACATGCAAGCTCCAGGATAGATTCCAAGTTGCATTCATGATGGGAAAAAGGACCTCGGGCATAACATCACACATTTATTTTTTACCGAGATCTTGCATTTTTGTAGTTGGTCTTGATAAGTATCTTGGGAATCTTGAAACCTGCCTCGCAGATAAGGTATGGGTTCAGTTTATCATGTTTCTAGAGACAGAGTAATATATCGGAAAAATAAATAATCCACTTCGCCAAGTACTACCTCCTCAAGAAGACCCCTTTTGAAGAAATTCGCCCTCCTAAAAATCCAGATTACGCGCCTGGTCCTCGCCCTATTCAATCTAAAAATTTTAGTAAGGTAGCCATCTGACACTACTTACTGACGCAATTTCTAAATTTGGGAGAAACTTTTTGAAAAATAGGCCCACCAAACAAAACAGAATCCTGGTTCAGCCGGTCTTCGCCCAACGGGCGTGACCCCATCTAAAAATTAGAGTATTCTGTAAGGTGACCATCTGACCCTTTTCTGCACACAAGTATGAATTTGGGAACTTCACAGAATAGGCCATGTTCATTCATTAAGGATGGCCGATTTTTAAGTATGAAATTTTCGTCTTGATAGTTGGCCATCCCCCAAAAACTCATCGGACAAAGTTCGCGCCGATATTCAAGCCGTTTTGAATTAAGAGCTAAAACCACGTGGTTTTGTAAGCCCTAATGAGTACTGTGTAAAATTAATATTGGTCGACCAACAAGGAGCACATTTTCCTAACTTCCGAACCAACATCCTTTAATCCTACGATTCACAGTGAAATGAGAAAATAGTAGCTTCTCCTGATACCAAACATGGTGGCCCACTTCCGGTAAATCTGGACTTATGGGGACGAGGCATTAGCGAGCGGGCCATGACCTTTAGGTTCTCAAAATTAGTGCCATACACAATTACTGTTCATATTAATTTCCTCTATTTGTAGGAAGGACCATCACCAACCTTTAATTCCAAAATTTAACTTTGGATCCAATAGGCGTAACAACGTGAACTTGAGCGTAATGGTGTAGGGGAGGCTATTACGATAGCACCACGTACAAAATATTTTCCTCGGTTACCATAAAACAATAGGTTTTGTCCGTAGCTCAAAATGGGAAAGAAGTCAGTCAAAATATTTTGCAGATGGAGATGAGAAAAATACAGGATTTCTATGATACAAAATTTCAGGTTCGATGGTGTGAATGGGGTTGAGACCAAGGATCGAGTGATACCCCTTTAAAAAGCGAGTCATGGTGTAAGATGGGTCACCTTGTGGAACACCCAAAAAAATCACTACCCCAACATTGTCATATTTTTTGTTGTTACAGCCTGAACATTAATACTATATGAAACACTTGAAACTATGCAAAAGTTCCCCCCCCACCTTCAACAAATCCCCATTTAGGATCCCCACTCAAAAGTTATTAATTGAGATAAAAATATGCACTCTTTTCTCTATTATAAACAACACACTCTGAAGCGAATATGCCAGCCTAAATCTCCGAATCGCCATTGTTTCATCAGAAAAAAATTGGAAATTAGTTCTAGAAACACTTTCAGATTTTCACACAAATCCAGCCAGAGCCAGTAGGATGTCCAGTCCCCCTTGAGCATGTTCAGTGAGTCTGCTGAATTTGGAGGGTTTCATGTGAGCAGACATTGGTTTGGTAATACAGCAATACCGGAGAAAGAACCACTTTAGAGGTGAAACACATGAAATTAATTCAGGAAACAATACTCTATCGATTACTACCAGATTTCTTTTACTGGTGAGCGGGTGCGCCACCTCGAGTGATTTCTAAAGGTATTTCCTTTGTACACACGGTAGCCTACTTATTTTAATTAGCCTTTCAAAAGACTGTACTACATTTGCTTGGTAATCCCTCATGTGAGCTATGGTATCGAAAACGGACAACGTCACATGGTATGCTGGGAGCTAGTACCCTCCATCAAGAGAAGACAAATGAACTTTACTGAGAATGACACTTAGCAAGATGAAAACATTGGTGTCATCACTTTTCTTTATGCACTGATTCCCTGGTGGGTAGTAGCTATGACTTGTTGGAGCATGAAACTCAAAGGGCCGAATAAAGGGCTGTACAGGACTTCGTCGAGTCGATGGCTCCGTGAAATACATTACGGGCAAACCGAGTAAGCCTATGTGTATTTTATATTTGACCGTCACTTGATTACAGCATCAGGGGTGGTACTAGAAGTGGTCTTGCTGGCAAGCACGCAGGCGTCACCAACTCAGTCCAAATACCCCTCTTGGGGGTACCTCCGCGGTGTCCTTTAACGGTGCAACGAGAGATTTCCATATCAGGT
This sequence comes from Ophioderma brevispina, assembly GCA_023653785.1. Classification (NCBI taxonomy): domain Eukaryota; kingdom Metazoa; phylum Echinodermata; class Ophiuroidea; order Amphilepidida; family Ophiodermatidae; genus Ophioderma; species Ophioderma brevispina. The sequence continues at coordinate 43,224 of JAMKCH010087897.1, read as the reverse complement.
GTCCATAAAAAAATGAAAGTACTGCTATTTTTGCCCTGATGTAAGTGATGTAAAGCTTTCCATCAAAAAATAGCCCAACGGAAGGATTACGCTATTAGAAATGTTTCTTTGGTACAAAAATTGTGAATTTTCTAATTTGTATAGGAGCAAATAGACAATCAGACTATGTTTTATATTGAAATTTAACAAAAATAAAATCCCCTTTTTTTCTCTCTTTAATCTTTTCTCCCATTTGATCCTCTCTTTTCGCCGCACCTCCCTTTCCTTATCATACTTACCCCCCCCCTATCCCCACCACCAGCCACTCCTTCCTACTCTTCAGTCTTGCACCCAATTCCACCGAAAATTTTGGAGCCAAATACAAGGTAAGAAATCATTGAGTGTGCTAATCTATATGAAATCCCTACCTAGTTCATGACACAATATTTGACGTGCTTCAAAAATTCTTGTTGCCACCTGTAATGTTACTTGGAACCAAGTTCAGATAATAACTGATTTGTCAACGTGGTGTTAGATCAAGTGGAGAGCCTACAAGCCTCCAATACCACAACTGCACAGACTTGTAGTGACAGGATCCAGCTTGATCCTAATGAAGATAACAAGTTGTGATACAGCGTACTGATCTCAAAACAACTCATTAAGAGGCTGCTGTATCATACCAACAGCGCAACTGTGCCAAAATAGGTAAACAGTTGCATCAAAGTAATCTGTAATGACACCGACGTTTCATATTGGTCTTTGAGACCAGACCCAAGTCCCTATCACAACTATGACAGAACTTCCACATGGTAGCATTTCCACGTAAGGAATGGGTACCTTTCAACATGATTCACACATGAGTCGGTTGTTTCAACAGCAGTATGCATCGATGGGGCTGCGACCCCCCAAATCTTCAGACTGCCAATGTGGCTCCATCACAGACGGCGGATGACCATTATCAATGCCCTACATTCGTCACCAGTGGGATATAAGACTTTTCAAAACCCAACCAGTCAACAGTGAGCTGGCTCCACCAACTCAACACTTTAGCTGCTGACTCATACACAAGAAGAAGTTTTTCATCTGCTATTGACTTATACTTTAGTAGTAAACTCCACTTTGTAACTTGGATGGAGGGGTACCAGCTCCAAGCGTTACCATGATAGGACATTGGGGCAACTGCCAAAAAAGCATGCAGAGATAGTGTCACAACTGCTCACAGCTCATGTTTTGTCTGGTTGCGATACCGTAGCTCACCGTGGGGATTGGCCAAAGCAACTGTAGGGTAAAGTGTTTTGAAAGCTTTATACTTGAAAGCTGGGCACTATTGTTGCCCAGATGGATGACGTCATTACAGACGCTACTGTTTGTTGCAGCATGCTAAGTAACCAAAGCCAGATGGACATTGTTGATGTTGATATGATACATGATTGTAAAAAGGGGCAAAAAGACAAAGTATTAAACACATCGATGAAAGACCTTGCCACCAAATAAATTAATTCACAGAAAGCCAAGCAATGCCATTTGCAAGTATGTATTGGAAGGCATCATATATTGGACCATCCTCTTGGAGGAATGCTCAAAGACGAACCAAAATGTACTTATGCCCATAAGAGTGCCAAATGATGTTCTACCAGCACCTACAAAAGTTACATAAAGTGATTACGCCGGGATTACAGCTTGATTCTCAGTGTACCACACCAAAAAAATGTAGATGTTCTTTTTCGTCCCAGCTGGCTTGCACTATATTTTTTGAGTGTAATAGGATAGGAAAATGCAACATCGATGGATGGGACTGGGGCTGCTGAGGAAGCGGTGGAGAGGGTTGAAGAGAAGAACGGAAGAATAAGTGACAATTGGTGTTCAAACATTAATATGAGTATTCAGCCAAGATTTACGAAATTTCAAATTGAGGGTTTTTAGGCATTATTTACTTAAGAACTTATATAAAAACGCCATGTTCCCAAAGTCACTTGAAGTTCTACTCACACATGACACCATATAACGGGTAAGGGTAAACGTCTTCCTTGCTCCATCAATCACATTGCACAAATGAGTCAGTGTTTGAATTCACAGTGAGAAGACAGCTAGTGCACATGTACACTATGGCCACTGTAAATTCCTAAGGACAAGTGCCTGTTTTTCATCTTAAATATGTTATTTTAGTAGTATGATCGATGGTCTTTCAGCAACCGTTTTATTTCTATATAAACGGGTTTTCATTGTAAGAAAGAAGTAATTAATTCTTTGCCAAAAAACCTACTCAAAGCCACAAAAAACAGTCTGGCTACGCAGAAGCTGAGATATTAACTTTTTGAATGTTTAGTGAGCATCGTTGGTAGCCATCTGGATTTCTATGTACAGAAGGATTTCAGATGTTAGATAATGACAGAAATTACTTTGGTTGACCCTAAAAACCTAGCCAAAGCACCAAGACGGGCCTTAGTAGCCCAGGGAGCTGAGATATGGCCTGCTATATGTCATGGGCGGCCATTTGGTGGCCATCTGGATATTTCAAAATGCTCAAGAGTGGTGTGCGTGGCATCAGCGATCATGCATCAGTAGGTCTTGAAAGATAGAAAACCTTCAAAAAACATTGTGTGGACGCTACTGCCAGGTATAACCAGAAATCTGGGTTTTAGCACTAGACTAATGGACATTGTTGCTTTTCCATTTTTTGTTTGTTAACTTTACACACCCACAAAAATAAACAGCAAACTTGAATTGGAGCATATATCAAAAATTGTTAAGGATGTTAATATGGTAATGGGTGGAACCAATTTCATTGACTTAGGACGACCTCAAATAGGCATTCAATCAAGTAAAAACTGAATATAGAGCATCCTTTAAGCATGATAGCATTTTCTACTCAACCAAAAGTCTAATATCTCCCTTACAAACTATTTTGTCAAAATGAAACCCTGCATTCCAACCTTCCAATCATAGCAACTGGCTTTTCCTTTGCAGTATACAACTATACAAAAGAAAAAAATGAAAGTAAACACCTGAATATCTGCTCTTATAGTCTCTAACACATGTTTGCTCTTTTCATGTGTTATCCACTTAATTAAAACCCAATAAAAACAATTTCATAAAGTTTAGCATGAGATATGACATCTGATTGGTTGATGTACCATTGCATTGATTCTTTATGCCAACACCATGGGCATAAGTGGTGTGTTTAGAAAGAGTACGCGCAACATTACATTGTTTCATTTTACTGACTGGTGGTTGTGCATTTACTTGAGACATTAAGCAACAGATTTATAACTTTTGCATAAAGTTGGAATATACTTTAAAATATGCTTTTAAGCCAGAATAACCCCCAATTCATCTGAGTAAAACCACTACCCAACTACAACACAACAAACCCAACATACATTCACAGTTGCTAGGGTCACCTGCTGTTGTGAAGGATAGCCTCATATGACCTTTGACATTGATATGACTTTTAACTTTATATTGTGTCCTCTGACCTCATAAACAGATTAAAGTTACGTCGAATTATAAACAAGTTTGGTTGCACCGGAGCATCAAAGCAATAAAAGCGACTCATTAACATGGTCATCCGCACTGTTTATAATAGTTAGTATTCAGTTGCAAAGAATCCCCATTTTGTCATTTGTCTCTAAAAGTAAAATCATTTTATGACAGGTTATTTATTCCTGTTCTTTCACACTTCAGACAATGTCTAACAGATCAAAACAAAAAACAATCACTATAGTTCGAAAAGTGAGGTTAATCATTGCCCAAATATTTAGCATATCAATTTACACAAGTCAGGATCATTCTGTAACAGCAGTCAATGTAGAATGATTTATACTTTAAAACACTCACTAGTATCTCCTGTAAGGAGCGTACCGTTGTTGATTCGTTAATAACCCCAGTTGATATGCAAATTCGCATGTCACGCCCGGCGGAAGGTTCACGGAAGTGCGTTTACGCGGAAGTGTAAGTCGAGCACGTTCGTACGTTTAGAAATCTGAGTAAGCGCAAGGGCACAAGGTGGAACACTGAAAGCAAAAACAGCCAAAACTATCGTTTGGCTTTAGATTTTTGCTGAAAATAGACTATATTACGAGGAAAGATTTCTTTCGAACTGGGAACATTTTCGTATTATAAGCGAGAATATATGTTCCTTATACACGATTAATAATTATTAACGAAAAAATCCTTATGAAAAACTTATAAGTTTTCATAAGGATTTCGTTTTGTTGAAAGGGATTCAAAACAGTACAGAGTGGTTCATCACAAATCAACAATCGCATCCAATGCGTTCCGGATTTTTATCTCGTTCTGGGGGATAAAGCTGCCTCAGGGATAAAAAACACGGAACGCATGGATGCTCGTTGTTGATTTGTGATAACAACTCTGTACATGTTGTAATTACCCTAAAATTAGACACCTGGTTAACTTAACTCATGTAAGACTGGAACAACGGGGTGTTCTCTCGGTAGATAGAAACATGTCATCAGTGTGTAGGCATAGGAAGATAGGCTGCCTTGATGCATCTACTCATATCACACTGTTACAGAAACATACAATCACAAACACTGTTGATATATCATGGGGAAGTCGCTATGTAGAATGTAAACAGAGAATGTTAAACAGTGAAGAGTGAAACCAAAAAGAACAGAGGGTTAATTAAAAATCTGAAATCCAATACTCAGATTTTGTTGAAACCGATGTCCAATTATTGTAGACGTGTCATATAGAAGTCAAATGATGCAAATGAGGTATTACATTGATTCCGTCATGCGCGTATGACGGTGTGCAGTAGTGCTTGAAGGAATGAATGGCAATACCTCATTTGCATCAATGGACTTCTATATGAAACGTCTAAAGTTTTATGTTGTAGTTGTATTAAAAAAAAAAAAACAAATTCATTATTAATTCTTAGAGGTGACAGGTACCGTATACCAATTTGAGGTCAAGTTTGGTGACCCCTTAGACTATCTATGTAGACCCTTGTACTAGTGATGGCGATCTTGATCGCAGATCGGAATCTCCGAATTTGGTCGAATCGGCTTTGCATCGGGATCGGGAGGAAAGTCATCAGTTACCGATCTACCTCACCGCTCTCCCAAATGACAATAAAAAGCCAAAGTTTACTAAAATACAACCAGATTTTAAAGCTTACCTTTATATTTTTCTGGGGACTCACTAACAGTTATGTCATTATAAATGCGCTACCATCATTTACCGCAAGAGTCCTGTTGTTGTACACTGTAGATAATATGTCTATATTTTGAGTATTTTACGCAATACTCTGAAACGGGAGGTTTTCCAAAGGGTGAAGACCCTCCAAATACATGGGAAAAATTCCAAAACAGACGGAAATGAGCATGCGTACAAGTTGTCATTGAAGCATTGGTGGCGGGAAAAGAAGACTCCATGTGTGTTTTCCTCATACGTTAATTCATAAGTATATGTTCTGTAAATTAAATCTCTTCTCTATTTTTTTTGTAAAACACACATGAGTACAAGGTTTTTTAAGTAATAGTTTTGCGCGAGAAGAAAGTGAAGTGAGTTCGTGCTTACACAGTCCGCTCAGCGGCGAATCAGGAAGTAAGAGTTAAGCAACGTCGGGCCCGGTCAGGTTGGAGGGAGGACCAGAGACAGATATAGTCAGGTGCTGTTGTTTTTATTATCCTTCAATCTATGATACTTGTTTGTATTTCCTTCCTAAAAGATATAGAAACACCTTGCCTGCTAAGGTTCTAACGAAAAGAGACAATTGTCTATTTTTATTTTTTTTGCAACATGTATTGAACAAAACATGAAGTGTCACTGATTCTCCCCGTTTTCGTCATTGGCACCAAACACAAACCTTTTAAGACTTGTATTATTACGGCCTATATCCGAAATTGACTATCATTAAGTTACTTAATAAGTTTTGATTCCGATTATTTTATCTTAAATTGTATAGTTAAAATTTGTCAGTGGTGTCCTTATCAAATTTTTATTCTTGGGGACTTCTATCAGTTTTTTATGTTTTTATTTATATTTCATTAAGATTTATTCAGTTTACCATGTATTCAATTTATACTTATTCAGTTTACATTTATTCAGTTTTATATTTTAGAGTCTGATAATAATTGTTGGAACAGAATCGAACACTTGCGAGCGTGGACCGCGTGAGCCAGAGGAACATCTACCTGTTTCGGTGCGTATTGGTCGAAGAATACGTCCGAACCTCCGCGGAGCGCTTGTGCACACACGAGGTGTGGGTATCTCCTGTCCAAGTTATTATTCAATCCACGTAATTACTTTAGATTTTTCAGTTTATTGAAATTTATTCTGGTCATATATTACTATATATTGATGTTGATATTGCTTTACTTTACTGTAGTTATATTATTAATATATACATTTATTATCTTTTTATCTAAAGTAAATCACAAAAGACGCAAGGAAATGATGAAGATTGAGAAGAAGAAAACAGATGAAGAACAGATTCTATATTGGGATTTGAGGACAGCATTATTACGCAAAGAGGAGTGGCCTTCTTTTTTTTTTCTTTTAGTATTGACAACGCAAGTCATTCATCTGAAAACCTTCAGTCTTAGTCCTCGCCGTCACTGGGGAATAGAGATGCCCAATTACTCTTCATTGTCCTGCATGGTCCTACAATCATACAAAAGAGATATTGAGATATAATAGAGGATAAATGTTATTAAAAAACATTAAATGATGAGAATAAATAAATAAAAAGAAAAACAATGAACTCTTAAAAAGGAAAATTTGCGAATTTACATTAGATATGATGATGCTGAAAGGTATTGGCGAGTGGGTTTCCGTTATCCAGAGCGTAGTCCTTGGAAGTGCTAGTTCCGTGGCATGAATCCAACAGGCCCCGTCGTCACTTGGTAGTAAAGCTTTCCGCAGGCGTAGCATCCATGGAGGATAGCCGAATAATAACTAGTCAACAAAGGGCGCCGACAAACCATTATTAGTCTCTTCTTAATAAAGGATGTTATATAAAACCAAAAGGATTATAGAGAAAAGTAAACAACAATGAACTTAATAAAAAACAGATTTGCGAAATTAGAGAAAATTACAATTAGATACGATGATCTGGATAATGGTATTGTCGGAGAGTGGGTTTTCCGTATCCAGAGCGTAGTCCCTTCGGGACGTGGCTAGTTCCGTGGTACGAATACAACAGGCCCCGTCTTCCTTGGTAGTAAAACGCTTTCGCAGGCGTAGCTTCCATGGAAGTAGTGACTAGTCAAAGGGCGCGACAAAACAAATATTAGTCTTCTTCTGCATATTTATTCTGACACTATCGATGCTGTACAAAATATAGCCACTGCAGTGAAAACATACCTAAAAAAATTACGGAACGAAAGTGTGAAAAGGGAATATTTCGGCCGTATTTCTTGACTTTGCTTCCATGGATTTTCATGTTCATTGAAATGTATTTATAAAAATATTTATAAAATATAAAATAGTCGCATGTGCGACATATATTGAACTATAAATATGCTTATAAACATGAATAATGCGTTGGTTTCTCTATGTACACGTTATACACGATCCTGAAGTCGGCCATCGCTGGTGCGGCTTATCTGGCGGTGCGGCTTATACGTTAAGGTCTGAATCTTATACGGCGATTTTTAGGCCCTTATATTCCGAATTTCACTGCGATTTTGGCGCGATTTCTAATTTACAAATATAATCTGAATCGGGATCTGATCGGTCCGATTCAACAATTTTATGATCGGAGATCGGCAGTACCGATCTGGGGCTCGATCGGCCATCACTACTTGTTACATTTTGCCCAACAATTACAATGCCAAACATCGTAAAATGAGGCAAGACCAGAGATGTAACAGAGGAGTAGTCCCATTTCCTGAAATCCAAAATTTGAAACGACGGGAAGGTCAAATTTTAGCGTCGCATCCGGTGAAGCTCCAGGGAACGTATTTTCTTACGCGATTTTGGGGTACAAGACCCTTCTCTACAATAAATGGGTACTTAAAACTTGGGTTTTTGATGCAGATTTACCTTAATCATTAATACTTTGATCTCAGAAATTGAAAAAAAAAAATTGAAAAAAATTTTTTTTTTACATTTCCGGAATTTCTTTTATTCATGGCCAAAAATCCAGAAATTTCCGGAAAAGTTACATCTCTGCAAGACAAACATTTTGACACCAGTTTCAACAAAATCGGAGCACTGGGTAACATTTACCCCCAGTATGACCTTGAACTTTAATAGGGCTGTACCTGTTTAACTAAAGGTCTGAACCTAGACAAACTATACCTTTTTTAATCCTTATAAATATAATGAGACAAATTCATTGGTGTACATTTAAACACAATTTGATTTGATTTCAAATTTACCCCTGTACTAATTTTACCCCCTTATTTTTCAAAGTTCCCCACATTTCCCAGAGGTTGGACCCAAAAATTTGGATTCAGCACCCTTCAAACTATAGAAAAACATCTTCAAACCTTCTTGCCCAAACTTCTAGAATGGGATTCTCATTTATAACCCTACTTATGATAATAATAATACTCAATGGGGACTCTGATCCATGTCATACAGTGATATGGGCCAAATTTTTACCTTAGCAAATATCTTCATTGTATAGACAAGCTGCCTGACTCTTGGGTCGATGCTGGAATAACAGTGAAGCATGCGCGTGTTAACCTGCGCTAGCATGTTATACAGGCTTATGTCTCCCTCCAGGCGACTAGGTCTGTGTATGAACTTCACTATGGGCACTTTGGCTGTAGGGATGGGAGTGATACCATACAGGTCACGGTTCTTCTTCAAGATTTTGGCTAGTTTCTCCACTATCTCTGGGAAATTAAGTGACTGTGGAAAGACCATATAAATTGCTTGATAAAGTCTTGAAGTAGACAGGTTATTACATAATTCATGACAAGATTGAGGTTAAGTGGGGCACTACCACTGATCTCTACACACTGGATAGGCAATCTCCACGCGATTGAATAGCGAGCCCGTGAATATACCGGAAGTTGCGCAGCGTCCCTTTTGCTCTACCCAAAACATTCACTGGGTTGCACGGGTTTCTATGGGATGAGTATACATGTATGCCTTATAAGTAATTTTCTGGCCAATATCTGCAAAAAATATCAAGCATTTGCAATTTTTATCTCAATTAGGCCTAAGGGATAGCTTGTGCTTTTTACATTTATTAAAAACACAGTCACTACTAGACTAGCTTATAAATCCCAAGGTCAAGGACCAAAATTTCAGTTCCTTCCAAATTTCCAAGTTGATTTAAACAATGATTTTTGTGCAGTATACTGAACCCCATAGACTGCAATGCATTATCTTTTCTTCAAAGCAAGATTTTATCCGATGGAAGGGGGGGGGATTCAGGGGTTTGTTGAGTACCTGTGCTCATTCCAGGGGTTCTGAAATTGACCCCTAAAAGGATAACAAGACCAATTTTCAGTGAAAATACACCTCTAACGGGAGTCTGACGGAGCCATTTTTGTAAAATTATACTTAGTCTAGTTTTCAGGGTTTTTTTTAAAAATAAGGGGACCAATTTGCAGTAAAATTATACCCCATGTGGGACCTGTTCTCAATACGTGACTAAATACCTTTAAATAGCCAATATACAAAAAAATACACACTCAGGGGTTTATTTTGCTGATATGTTGAGGTTACATTTTCCTATTTTTATCATTGAACCAGTCACAATCACAACTGAATTTGATACGCCCTAGAACTTCATTATTGTGAATTGTATACCCCTAGAGGTTGTTCCGCATTTGCAGCTATAGTCGCTCTTTTTTTGGAACGAGCATTGGTCCCCGACCAAAATTCAAGACCCCCAGGAATGTTATTCCAATTTTTAAAATAGAACGTGCATGCCTGTAAAAAGAGATACGAGGTCATTTCCAGAAAGAAAAGGAATGCTTACCTCTCGTCTATCTGAGTCATTTTTAACAACAATTTCTCGGGGGAGGGGGGGGGGTAACCACCCCCTGTGATTTTCCTTTTTACAAAACCGACTCCTATAGATTTGGTACCACAAGATAGCTTTGCGTTTTTCTCTTTCAATTGGTAACATTCCCAATATGATCATAAGTTAAGGAAAGAGTGAAAATACATGATATAGGTGGGGGTGGGGTTAGTAAAGCGGAAAAAATCTTGAAGGAGGATTAATAATATCTAATATATCTGTGAATGTTAGTAGTCAAATCACTTAGGCCTTCTTCATGAATTATTGTCTGTGAGCTGAAAACCTGAAATATGGCATTTTAAAGACTTTTTTTTAAATATTTTGAATCATATTTTGTTCGAACATACCCACCCATACTCGAAAATCAAACCAATAATTGACAAACCTTGACAAACGCGCAATTAATCGCCTAATTCTGTCCCTTTTCCATAGTTTTTTTTTTTTTTTTTTTTAGCAAAAGGGCCGCCGTGCAATTTCCGGTTTCCTCACGTTCGAGCGGCGATAGCCTATCCAGTGTATAGAGATCAGTGGGCACTACAAACCCAACATTTTTCACAGCCTCATCTAGGCTGTTACTGGGAAGGAAAACTTTTTCCAACTAAATACCACCAATTTTAAGTGAATGTAAATAATTTTGGCAACAAATGCAAGTCCCACAGGCCAGCACCTTCTCCACCCTATTTTTCAATAGGGTGGAGGGACGGCATTTTAGGAACATGCTGCTGTCTCCTTACATGGACATGGTCTGATAGGGGAAAATATTTCGGGGTCTTCTGTTGATGTGGGGGGGGGGGTTGCATTTTGACAATAATTTCAGGTATAATACTAACTTTTTATGTAATTATAACATTATTTTGCTAGATTTCTATCTATTTACTAATGTTTACACTTTTTCAGCCTGTGTCTAGAAATTCAGCAGGGACTCAATGCAGATGGGGGGGGGGACAAGTCTCGCAAAAATGAGGTCAAATGTCAAGTGGGGAGGTCCAAATTTTGACCACTCCTCAATCATTAAACCCTGCAGGCCCACAATACTTAATTTATATTATGACCGCTCTCATACCTACCTTTGGATCTTTAGCTCCTTTCAATGTCATACAAATATCAAGGTCACTTTGATGGAATCCAAAACCATTCATGGAAGAGCCAAAGAGCTGTAGGTGTGTGTCTGAATAACCATTACGACGTATGTGGTTTTGGAGATCCCAAATGATACGGTCTCTCATATCCATCTCCCACCTCTGGGTCTGTACCTCTTCTGAAAAATAACATTAATAATAATAACAAATTGATTTGTGAATAGCTACAATCTTGTTTGTAAGTCCTTGGAAACGTTGTTAATATGGGTAGCTATTACAAGGAAATAAGGCTTGAAGTCCACTGTCATTATAACATTTTTTCCCCTTCTCCATTCCCTTCCAAGTCAGTGTTGAAGTTAATATGCAGTTGGACTGACCAAGTGTACCGTGTTCACACAACAAGGCAGGAACAAAATCTATACAGTCTTCCAAAAAATTAGGAACAAGATTGAAGGATCGTACCTCTAGTTGTCAACTGCTGTGCAACTGATGGGGATGATGGTGAATGTGTTCCTGCGAACATTATTTACGAGTGGGACTTAGCACTTTGTGTATCTTGGCTTATACCATCATCACACTACCTTCTACTTGCCTCACCATGCCAACCAAACCCAAATGCCCTTGCCTAATTTTTCAACTGACCATCGCATGACCTTTGACCAATCACATATGAGGGATCCCATGGTGCACCTATGACACAGTTTGGTCCAATTGAACTTTAACTTTTCAATTGAGGTCAATTAAAAAAAAATTAACATTTTAGTGACACCCATACACACACACATACACCACCACAACTGTTTGGTAAGTGGTCCTGCCAGCTATGCTGGTGGCCCACAATAAAAGTCAACAGCAACACACTTTTGGCAATGGATTTCGATTATTATTCCTCTAGCTAAATCCTGGGCAAATTGTATGAAATTTTATTGCGGGCAAATAATTTTCTAAAAAAATACTGCAAGTAAACTTGCGACATCCCCCTGGCAAGATGGCAGTCTGGAACATGACCTCAGATGACCTTTGACCTTGGTCCATGACCTTTGACACCATCCACATATGAAGGAACCCCTATTGTACCTTAACCCCAAGTCTGGTTTAAATCCAACTTCAACTTTTCGAAGGAGACACAAAAAACGAAAACCTAACCAAAACCTAACCAAACTGGAACACACACATACATACACATACAGACATGCGCACCCTCGCAATATCCCCCTCTGCTTTTCAAGCCAGGGGGATAAAAATGGTTTCATACAGATTCAGATTAGTTGACAGATGGTGCTATAACATGCTAATCATGACTTTGTAGGCCTATATGGCAAGATTCCCATCATAGATTTTTCTATTTTTGCTTGCCCTCACTTTTTCAGTTGTTAAAATTGTGTCGCCACTGCTTGAAATTCTTCTATAGATAAAAATTAGCATAGGTTCAAACAGCTGTGCATAATGATAAACCTGTGGCCTACTAGATATTTTCTTTGAAGACCAATTACAAAAAAATACATCACGGTCCCTGGACCGTGAGTGTCCTCTGCCGTCGAGGTTTGTGAATGGGGCCAAAGGTCACATGAGGTCACCAAGGTCACAAACATGTCACACCCACCCCGCCCCCTCCTTTCCACCAATTTACATCACCGTAGCCCTTACGGAACTCATACGGCATGCAATATATTAAGTTATACACACAGATACACACACACAGATACACAGACATATGACCAGAGTAATCCTTATGTACCTTTTGAAATTCTTGCAGACGACACAAAAATCATTTGAAGAGATCAGGTTTGCTCAAAGTGATGGCACTTACCCAAAATATTTGCACACAGCACATCAATCCTATGCATGAAGGCTGGGTGCATTTGAGGCAATGGGATCAGATCAATCAACACTTCATCTTGACAATCCTACACAGAGAAAATGTCATTTCAGTGAATAAACAAAGCAAAATCATGGCATTATTTATTTTAAAGTCATCCTATCTTTGGTATTTTGCAACCGATATAGTTTGCATTACCACTTACAATTAAAGGCTACCTTCTAATAATAATCAGGACATCAGTTCTCTAACCAAGAACACAACAAAAAAGATATAAAAAGATATATAACATTCTTTAACAATTTTACGACTGGTAACTGCTTATTAAATTGGTCTTTAACTGCATTGAGCTTTCACTGTGATAGTTGCTTCTGTTGATTTAGAAATATTTCAAAAGGTCATCATTCTTTCTTAGTACACATTAACCTGTTAAAAACCTCATATAGTGAAATTATCAAGTACTCAAGTGGATCCAGGCAGACTACACATTTAGGGAGAGGAAAATAGTCTTGTTACTCCTATGGTTAAGGGAGTTGCCAGCTAACATGAAAGGAGTTCTTGGCTTGTGTAGAGTCGACAATTGCCTCATTCCTACAAGATATTGGCTTTCACTTTGTCAAGTAAGGTTAGATCCTAAACTGGCTATATATAGTCTATTTCTCTACTTCAGCGCAGTGATGTCATAACATTAACACAGCTTTTACGCACACGTCAAGATATAAAATCTTTATGCACGCGCGTGTAAAAATGCCGTCGCTTTAAGCCAGCACGTGCAATTTACTGGTGTGACCATCTTGCACTGATGTCACTGCATGGAGGTAGGAAAATAAAGTATACCACCAAACTTCCTGGAATGAAACAAATGGTTCATTTCTTGGCAGAAAGTACCTGGCATTGAGCACTAGCATCTTTCTCAAGGAGGCAAACATGTATAGAAGTAGAAAGACAACTACAGAACAAATGTGTCATGGACCCATGAAGTTGACGGTGACAGCAAAGGGCTTAATTTTCGATCATTAAGATATGGTCACCAAGTGCCCCCATTTATGTTTCTTCTGTAAGACCTTCAGTTCTTGATCGTGGGCACAATGCCATCTTCGCCCACTACTATATTCGCTAAACTGTGAATGGGGGCCAAGAACCCAACCTGGAAACCGTAAGTAAGCTATATCTGTGAAAAACAAGTCAGTTATTTTTAAGATTGAATTCAAGATAGTTTGGCTATGAAGACTTACACATCTTTCGAGAGAGAGTTCCTGACCAAAATAATATTTAACAATTGATCTTATGACAGCAATTACAGTAGCTACTTGCCCAGCCTCTCAAATCTAGAGTGGGTAACCGGGATCATTCAGGAAAATTTCAAACAACCCCTTTGAAAGGATATTTAATCAAATTTACCACTTTTTACTGTAAAATCAAGGACAAAATTGTTGAGAAATACCCCGTATTTGTTTTTCAAGGACTGTAATTTTGAACATCCTTTTCAATGATACTTTAGCCTTAATTTGGATGCCAAATGAGATACTTTATTATCAATTTGTATTCTAAATTTTCAAAAACAGTGAATATAATCATGTAAAATATAACAAAAAAGTCAAAACTAAGATAAAGAGGACTCATATCTACACTTCCCAATAGCCGCTAGTACAATTGGTTGGTCATCATAGCTAGGCTAATAGCTTGCTGGGTGCTGGGTTCCAAATTCTTTAATTCTCTTTTAACATTTGTCTGAGTACTTGGGCGACATTGCCACTTTAATCATCGCGTAATTTTTATAATTCTATACTGATTACCCCATAAAATGCTCCTTTTCCACAATAATTGAACCATCATGGTTACCAAGTTACCCACTGTAGTGTTGAGTGGAGGGACCTGTTTTTAATGAATTTTCTCGCCTTTTCCACATGGCCCTCTGCTCCGCATCCTGAACATATCAATGGCACATCTTCCCCTCCAGTCAGCTGATCTTTCTCAAACACAAAATTGAAATCCGACACTGCTGGACCAAACCTCTGCTCATTTCCTTTGCTCTCAACATCTTGCTTACTCTTATCCTTCTGTGCACTTTCTACCGTCCTTTCATTGTTTTTGTCATTGACTAGTGCAGTGGATGCAGGCCCACCTTTGGGAGCTTTATTTGTCCTTGAATCTGTTGTATCTTGTGAGCTTTCTGTTCTAGTTCTGATGTTAGAATCAGCGTGGTTTGTGACTGGCTTCTCACTTAAATTCTTAGCCAGATTGTCAACACTTGAACAGTTAGTTCCCTCGGCTGACTTTGCACCCTGGCCTCGCATCTTGTCAGCAGTATCCCCCTTAGACTTATCACTGGTGGGACTCTTGGTGTGAACGAACCAGGAATAGCAGTTGGACGGTGTGGGTTCCTTGCCAGGAAGGTACTGAGGCAAGCCAAAATACTTGAGAGCCTCTCGCAGACGTTCCATGATGTACTGGAATACAACGCTGGTTGTAAGTGACTTGGTGATGTTCTTCTTATTCACTGCATATGGATCTACAAGTTAGAAACAACAGAATACTATGAGTTAGAGAAGTGTAACAGATCCCCTTAAGATACTCAAAGAGAAGTCTTTAATTTAGTAATTAAATCCCTATCAAATCAAAGTTGAAGGTCTTTCATTTCAAACAATAAGCTACTGAAATTGTTGCTCAGCCATAATTACTGCAGAGCAAAGAAATTTCCATCTAAAGGGGTACCTTGATAAGTGGTGGCTAGTAGGGCTGGAAAGTGAAGGGAGTCACATTTCCCACAGATTTCCCAGAATTTTTTTATGTCATCAAATTTCCCAGGAAAAAGCTTCTCAGATTCACAACTTTTTTCCATCATGGTGGCTAAACTAAGCAAATATACCTAAACCATAAGAATGTTATTTATATTAGTTATCTCATTCTGGTTGGGTTATGATTGAGGGCGAGGTGGCCAAGCAGTCAAAGGTACTGAATGGACCTTCAGCACGCACTGTATATTATCGAGTAGCCTGGTTTGGGCCCTGTGAAGTGAAGTTTGGGGCCATACTCAAATAGCTCCTTAAGTTCATAACTGCATAATCACGCCGCATTAATATTTAAGAGTCAATTCTGGGATTCCTTCATCACGCTCCTACTCATTGTGTAGAATGTGCACGTATATGCAGTGGGTGCTCAGCGCCTTGTGGTTTTGAGTCATGTAAAGCTGTTTTGTCCTGTTTGTCAACAGTCATTTTTGAGCATGTATAAGTTGCTGACTTTAACAAAAAAAGTGGTTATCATTTTGGGTCTGTTTTTACCTGTACTCATAGGACACATGCCCTTGGGGAAGGGAGGCTTATTCCAGCATAGAAATAGGTTAATGCTTTGGGTTGTCCGGCAGTGGGCTGACACATCTGATAATCAATTATCATCATGATACTGATTACTTATATTGGTTAATGACTAACCTGTACGTTAATAGTATCACTCTTCCATTCAATTCAGAGTGTAGTTTACTCTTACATGCTTTTGAGGTTGTTATAACACGATTCATACAAAGCCATACCTTTCAACAGCTAGGTCTCTTATTTGGAATCTTCATTCCTGTCGACTGATAGGCTTACGATTTCTTATGGTGATCACACATTCCTCAACTGGCTTCTACTACTTAGAATTTATAAGCCAACCTCGATTCACCAACAGTTTTTTATTTGTTGATTCAGTTGCTCCTCTGTTGAGTAAAGATATTCTTGGGCATAAGAAAACAAATGCAGGATCAAATATGAATGATGTTGGATATAATTCACGATGATATAAATAGTGGGCAAGATTCAGAAAAGCATGTGACTATTTCATGAGTACATATGCCTTAGTTTTAGTTAAACTTTTTTTTGACAAAGTGAATCCTAGCAGTGGTGTTTTGAATGCATTGTAAACTATAATTCATATATACACATCAATCATACACACAGAAGGAATATATTGTTACAACATACCCCCTTGGCCAAGCAGATATCACAGCAGGTGATTTTTAAGAGTGACTCCATTATACAAATATTGATTGCTCATGAGGGAAAAGGTGCAAAATAACTCCCCAAGTTGACTGGAGACCATGGGCCTACTATTTTCCCCTGAGACCGAAGGTCGAGGGAAAATAGTAGGCCTACAGTCTCCGGTCACTGAGGGGAGGTATTTTGCACCATTTCAAGAATATAGAGCAGTCATATTTATTTATATAACATATAAAATATTCTGTAATTTGATATTCTTTGATAAACAAAAACTTGCCAAGGAACTGTCCGGATCAGCTGGCCCTCAACTCAACGCTCAATCCAATCGCGGCTCTCTCTACCAAATTTATAGCATTTGATTAACATATTACCACGTATACTATTTACGGCATCAAGAGTAATTGCTCTAGTGCTGCTTTGCTGCTTCAAATACAAACGCCGAAACACAAAATTCTCCATTTGAGTAAAAATTCAACAGAACTGCCCGCAGTGAAAATGTAACAACCCAAATATCAAGTAGACCAAAGCATGGAAAAAAGTTCCCATAAAAACTGACTATTTCCTGTGATGGGGGAAATAGTAACTTTTTATGGGAACTTTTTTTCCCTCCTGGGTCATTCCATATCAAAACACCTAAATTTCATGAAGATCCCCGGGTGACCACCCCCCGCCGGATCTTCTTGTTATTTCTCTCAAATGTTGCCCTTATAGTCAAACTAATAACTACCAATTTTCATGTCCGTGCGTCATTTTTCGGTTTTTTCTCCACGACGCCGCGCGCCTTTGAAACTTGTGTGGGGGTGCCATTTTTTTTCCAACAAAATTGAGCATTATTTTAAAATGCCGACTTTGGTGGCCAATATTGCTTAAATATAACTGCTTTCCAACCCAACATCACTATATTAAAAACTGTCCTTTGACCCAAACTGCACAATCCAAGTGAAAAAAGTGAATTGCCGCAAATGCATGTTAATTTTGCGGGCTTCCAGAGAGCCATCAAAATACAGTCCTCAATTACAAACCTCAACTTTTGACCCCCCTAAAATAGTATTTTCCTTCAAATTAAGTCACTTTCTTGGTTACAGTTATAAAGTACCCATTGTCTACATCACATACCCTTATCTAGTTAGAGATTTATGAAACACTCATTTTTTGCACAGCGCCCTCGCAAAGTCAATTTTTTAGTAAACTCTCATCTTGGGGGGCCTAAATCATGTGGGATAATGTATTTTTTTTTTTCTGCAAATTGGTATTTGAGTAGTCTGTATGACCCTTTGTAATATTTAAGTAGTGCCAACATCCATTTTGCTTTGTTGATAGAAAACGAAGGGGTCGAACTTCAAGTTTCATTCAATTGCAAATCTTTTGCTAGGGTGCGAATTCGGCAACCATGAAAGTAATTTTTCATCTCAGTTAATACATATGGGAAGAAAAATGTGTTTTATGGTTGTTTAATTGATAAACTGCATCAGTCAATATTATTTGAGGACCTTTTGGTCAACAATTATCTCTATTTTACAGCAATGTAAGCCCCACCCCCGCCACTCCCCCCTTTCACTAATCTTATATATTTTTGAAATGATTTGACACCTTAGTTAAGTCTGAAAATATAAAACCAAGTGTGTTTTACATAAAAGCCTTGTTTTGTGTCATTGAGTCAAGCCTTTTAAACCTTCATAATAAAACTTACAGTTAAGACTGGAAAGGCTTAATAAAACTTTAATATAGTGTAGTTCCCTGTGTGACCTTTGACCTGCGTGACATTTGCCTCCATGTGACATTCGACTTAGCACTGTTCTGTGCTCAGTCAAGTCCTCTCTCTTTGGCCAAATTTGATTTTCAAGGGCATTTCTAAGCAAATTGACCTCTACATGACCTTTGACCTGCAGGGTCGCTTCAAAGCCCCAAACAACCCTTGAACTTAGTTCCCGCCAATGTGTCAAATATCAGTTCCATGCGTTAAAGCACAATGAAACGTAGAGCCAGATAGGCACACAACTCATATTGTTTTTTTAAGTATAGGCCTAGACATTAGATAATTCCTGCTTCAACATTTTGTAATAGCGATAAAAATATTTACTGAATTACACCTGAATTTATCAAATTATGAGAAGGGGCATCAGAGGGACTAAATTTGCTGTAAAAACGAGACAAATGTGACCAAATTGTCATCAAATAGTAATGATTGATGCAGTTAATCACATAAACAACCAGAAACAGCATTCTGTTAACCTTATGTATTACGCAAGTTGAAAAATGACTTTCCAGGTTGCTGAACCTGCAACCTTGCATCATATTTGAGCACGAGTGAAACTTGAAGTTCGACCCTTTCGTTTTCTATCAACACAGCAAAAATGGATGTTGGCACTACTTAAGTATTAAAAAGGGTCATACAGACTACTCAAACAATTTTGCAGAAAAATACATTCTGAGATGAGATTTCTGAAAATACTGATTTTGGGCGGGGAGCTGTGAAAAACGAGACGTCACAAATCTCTAGATAAGGGAATGTGATGTAGTCCATGGGTACTTTATAACTATAACCAAGAAATTTAGTTAATTTTAAGGAAAATACTATTTTAGGGTGGTCAATTAAGAGGTTGTAATTGAGGACTCTATTTTTAAATTAACGGCTATCTCTGAGCCCGCAAAATTACCAGCATTTTCGCAATACCTTTTTTCACTTGGATTGTACAGATTGGGTGACAGATAGTTGATATAAATGTTTGGGTTGAGAGCAGCTATACAGACTGTTCCAAAAAAAATATACAATCAAAGATTATTTTTTGGCCAAAAATTTAAGTTCATCTCAACTGGATTTTTACTGATTCTTTTTAGGAGTGTTCCAGCTTTCATGAGATTTTTAGTTGGTGTAATTTGGGGGTCTGGTTCAGGAGTTATGGCTAATTATCTGAGACAGTTGAAAAACCTGTTGGGCCAGTTTCGGCTATCCTGATATCAACAGTTGCCATTGAAAATTACCTTCAAGACATTCTTTATTGAAAATTAAAAAGTAGGTATAAAGTGCTGCTTCTTGTGATATAACATAATTTATAACCTTATAATGTCGCAATTGCTAATAAATACATGTAGCATTTGTTAATTCAATTCCAAACAGTCTTGTTGTCTCAGCTTTACTCCAGGTTTCAGCAGAAGGTAGAACCATAAAAACACCTTGTTGAAAGTAAACTGAGCATCCTTTCCTTTATTGCTCTTTGTTGAACACCGTTTTCTTCATCATAGACCTCCCTGCATCTTGGAGGCAGTGGGGAATAGGGGAAGGGTAAATTGTCCCTCCACATTAGAGCGTTGTCCACACATTTGTCCCTCAACAGACTTGTAGACTGTTATATTAGTTTCAGCAGTCAAATTACCCAAATTTCCATGCATTTCATGATTATTGTCCCCCTGAGAGTGAGTTCCTCATTTCACCCACAACATAATAATGTCTGGTGCTTTCACTGAAAAATAATATATTGATTAGTTCAATGCATGATAATACATTCACTCTGATCTGTACAATATTCTTTTGTTTGAAAATGGTTTAATCCCACAATGATGCTACACACCGTATACCTTTAGTTTCTTGAACCTTCAGGTGAAACTGGCCCAAGTGGTATTTTATCCTTTGTGTTCAACTGACAATATCTCCGCTTAGGGGCCATCAAATTGGATGGAATAAAAGCGAGGATTTTAGCTTAGGATCTTGTCTAACAAATAAAGTCAAAATATCTGGCAAAAATGCACAGTTTATATTTTTAATAATTTTTAGTTGATTGTATAGTTTTTATTGGGACAGTCTGTATTTTATTTAGCAATTATTGGCCACCAAAGACAGCATTTTAAAATAATGCTCAATTTTGTTGGAAAAATGGCACCCCCACCCAAAAGTTTCAAGGGGCGTTGTGAAAAAACGAAATGACGCACGGACCTGAAACTTGGTAGTTATTAGTTTGACTATAAGGGCAACATTTGGGAGAAATAACAAAAAGATCCGAGGGGGTCACCCGGGGACCCCGAGGTGAATTGACACGGAATGACCCTCCTGTAAAATTTTGGGGAACTAGTCTCAAATACTTTTATGTGTTATATAATAATTCTTACCTCCTGAATGACTGGGAGCACAGGTGGTTCACACTGCTGCAGGAAATGAATGACCATCAAGACAAATGCATAGGCAGGCATGCTACCATCAGCTTGCTTATCAACCTGACACAGACGAGCCCAGTAACGTAATGCAAGGGCTAGCACCGGCACTCGAGCATCCAGACTGTAGTACTCTCGTAATAGCTTAGATGTGTCCACGGCACACGCACTGTTGGTACCCACCTGACAGCACAGACCACTGTGGAAAAACAAGGTCAAGTACATTTATGATATTGAAAATTACAAATGACAGTTGACATAAGTTGACAACATTACAATTTGCATATTAATTGTCAAATTCTAACTGCAGAAACAGGAGGTCAGTCGATCAGTGTCTACCTTCTGTAATATCATATAAGACAGACGGAAACAACAGTTGGCACAAAAGGTATCTCAGTATGTTTTTCGATCAGCATTGTGCCGAAGTCTGATCATTTTGAAAGTTTTCGAATTATACACTTTGTTGCCTGGGTCTTGCTCTTTCATTTAACACCTCACTTGAAAATAGCGTGCAGAAATGTCTAAAATAGAACAACCGAAAGATGCAAATCCCCCAAACCAAAAGTTGTACTTTTTGGAGTTTTCAATGGTCACTGTGCGGTACAATACAATAATCCGTATGTATTGATTTTACATGAAGAGGGTTTCCTGAATGAGCAAGAAAGCCTACTTGCAATATCGATTGTGGTCTGCATGGTCGTGTCGCAGTGAGAGTCAAACCAGCAACTTAAACAAGGACCATACTTGGTTGGAATATCCATTATAGAAAGAAATTGACATTTTTGTGAATGACCGTCATCCTTTTATCCAGACATACCAATTATTGCCATTCCATAAGCTGGATTTCCCTACACTATCTGATGTGGTAGGGGATAAGATGTCTGTATCATATATTTTACCTACCTTTTCTTGTCTGTGAAGTTGATACATGGGAATTTCCCCTCAAAGTCTGTAACTACATTAGTGAACACAGCCTCTGTAAGGAAGGAATTCAATTAGCATGTTACTATTTGAATTTCTGTAGAATGGAAATGGCCGCAAAAATACTTTAGAACCAAAGGTGACGGCACGCAATATTATATATTTTGTTGATTAATTTTATAGATAACATCCGAAGGGGATTCATCAGCTGGATCGTCTCTTCATGATGTGCACTAGCAGCCCCTCGCATTACACTACAATCCAAGGAACTTAAAGAATCTTATAGATATTGGTAGCATGACTTTCAATGCGGAAACTGTGGTGCACTAAAATTCAAAGGGGAAACGATGGGGATGTGTTGTGCAGGTGACAAAGTCAGCTTGGCCCCTTTACCAAATCCACCGAAGCCATTACACATATTTCTCACTTCATCCCCGACTTCATCTACTTCAGATAATAACGATATTCGTAAATGCCTTCGCCAGTACTATTCTGCTTTTACCATGACATCATTTGGCGCTAATGAAATTCAGTTGCTCCTTCTGTTGAGTAAAGCTATTGGGCATAAGAAAACAAAATGCATGACAAAAATGAAGATGTTGGGTTAATAATGCATACTGATTGTTATTTTTATAACATTTTAGTTGGTGCAAGATTCCGAAAGCATGTGGAATTTCATGGTTACATCTGCCTTGTTTAGTTAAACTGTTTTTGACAAATGAATATAGCAGTGGTGTTTTGAATGCATTGTAAACTAATTCATATATACAAATAATACACCACAAAGGAATTATTGTGTACAACATCCCCTTGGCCAAGAGTATACAGAAGGTGATTTTAGAGTGACTCATGATACCATTATTGATGGCTCATGAGGCGAAAAGGTGCAAAAAAAAAAAAATTAACTCCCAAGTCGACTGGAGACCATGGGCTACTATTTCCCTGAGACCGAGGTCGAGGGAAAAATAGTAGGCCCACAGTTCGGGCAATGAGGGGAGGGTATGCACCATGTTCAAAGGAGATGAGCAGTCAATATTATTTTTAGTAACAAAAAATATTTTTCGGTAATTGATTTATTGATTAAACAAAAACTTGCAAGGAAACATGTCGAGAATGCAGCATGCCACCTCAACTTCCAACGCTCGATCCCATCGCGGCTCTCTCTACCAAATTGCGAGACATTTGATTACAAGTATTATCACTATTACGGCATCGAGTAATTGCTCTAGTGCTGCTTCAACAAACAGCCGAAACACAAAATCTCCCATTTGAGTAAAAAATTCAACAGAAACTGCCCAGCAGTGAAATGTAAACACCACAAATATCAAGTAGACCAAAGCATGGAAAAAAGTTCCCATAAAAACTGACTATTTCCCAGTGATGGGGAAAATACTAACTTTTATGGGAAACTTTTCCCTCCTGGGTAGTTCCATACAAAAAACACCTAAATTTCATGAAGATCCCAGGGTGACCCCCTCAGATCTTGTTATTCTCCAAATGTTGCCTTATAGGCAAATAATAACTACCAGTTTAGGTCGTGCGTCATTTCGTTTCTTTCACGACGCCCTTGAAACTTTTGGGTGGGGTGCCATTCCAACAAAATGAGCTATTTTAAAATGACGACTTGGTGGCCAATATTTGCTTTAAATATACTGCTTCACCCAACATTCACATTATATCAACGGCTGTGACCCAAATGCACATCCAAGTGAAAAAGTTGAATGCGGCAAGGCATGTTAATTTTGCGGGCTTCCAGAGAGCCATCAAAATACAGTCCTCAATTACAAACCTACCTTTTGACCCCCTAAAATAGCATTGTTCCTTCAATTAAGTCACTTTCTGGTTACATTATAAAGTCCCTGTCTACACAAGTCAAATTATCTAGGAGATTTATGAAACAACTCATTTTTTGCACAGCGCCCCTCGCAAAGTCAATTTTTAGAAAAATATCATCTTCGGGGGGCCTAAATCCCGGTGGGGATAATTGATTTTTCTGCAAATTCGGATTGGAGATAGTTGTATGACCCCTTTGTAATATTGACTAGTGCCAATACATTTTTGCTTGTTGATAGAAACGAAGGGGTCGACTGCAAGTTTCATGTCAGGTGCAAATCTTTTGCTAGAAGGTGCAGAATTCGGCAACCAGAAAGTAATTTTCATCTAAGTTAATAATATTGGAAGAAAATGTTGTTTTATGGTTGTTAATTGATAAACTGCATCAGTCAATATTATTTGAGGACCTTTGGTCAACATTATCTAATTTACAGCCAAAGTGACCCACCGCACTTCCCCTTCCACATAATGATAATTTGAACGATTTGACACCTTAGTTAAGTCTGAAAATATAAAACCAAGTTGTTAATAAAAGCATGGTTTGTGTTTGGGTAGTTCAATCTTTTAAACCTTCATAAAATAAAATTTACAGTTATAACTGGAAGGCTTAATAAAAACTTTAAATTAGTTGTAGTTCCCTGGTGACCTTTGACCTGGTGACATTGACCTCCTGTGACATTAGACCTTCAGCACGTTCTGTGCTCAGGCAGAGTCTCTTTGGCCAAATTTGATTTTTCAAGGAATTCTAGCAAATGACCTCTACTGACTTTGACCTGCAGGGTCGCTTCAAAGCCCCAAACAACCCTTGAAACTTATTTCCCCGGGGGGGCCAATGTGTAAAATATCAGTTCCATATGTTAAAGCATAATGAAACGTAGAGCCAGATAGGCCACACAACTCAGCTTGTTTTTTTAGTAGTAGCCTAGTTACATTTAGATACATTCTTATTCAAACATTTGTCATAGTGATAAAAATATTTACTGATTACACCTGAATTTATCCAAAAATTATGAGAAGGGGCATCAGAGGGACTAAATTGCTGTTTAAAACGAGGACAAAATGTGCCAAATTGTCATCAATTAGTAATGATTGTGCGTTAATAACATAAACAACCAGAACCGATTCTGTTAACCTTATGTATTACGCAAGTTGAAAATGACTTTCAAGGCTTGCTGAATTCTGCACCTTGCATAATATTGAGCAGAGTGAAAACTGAAGTTCGACCCCTTGTTTTTCATCAACAAAGCAAAAATGGAGTTGGCACTACTTACGTATTAAAAGGGTAATACAGAATACTAATACCATTTGCAGAAAAAAATAATTATCACACTGGGATTTAGCCCTGAAGATGAGATTTTCTGAAAATACTGAGTTGCGGGGCGTTCGGCACAAAAAGAGGCACATCACAAATCTATAGATAAGGGAATGTGATATAGTCCATGGGTACTTAAAATATAACCAAGAAATTTAGTAATTTTAAGGAAAAACTATTTTAGGGGGGTCAAAGTAGCGGTTTGTAAATTGAGGAATCGATTTTTACGGCTATCTGGAAGCCAACAAAATTAACTGATTTGCGCCAATGCATTTTTTCATGGATTGTACAGATTGGGTGGACGATAGTGATATAAGTGATGTGGGGTTGAGAGCAGCTAACAGACTGTTCCAAAAAAACATACAATCAAAGATTATTTTTGGCCAAAAAGTTAAGTTCATATAAAGGGATTTTATGATTCTTTTAGGAGTGTTCCAGCTTTCATGGAGATTTTGTTGGGTAATTTTGGGGGTATGCGGGCAGGAGTTATGGTCATTATCTGAGACAGTTGAAAAAAACTGTTGGGCCAGTTCCGGCTATTCTGATATAAACAGTTGCCATTTGAAAGTACCTTCAAAGGACATTCTTTATTGAAAAATTAAATAAACAGTTTTTTTTTAATTTTTCTTTTTTTATATAAATAATTATAAAATAATGTCGGCCCTTGAAAAAAATACCATGTGCATTGTTAATTCAATTCGCAACAGTATTTTGTCTCAGCTTTACTCAGGTTTCAGTAGAAGGTAGAACATAAAAACAACCTTGTGAAAGTTAAACGGAATCCTTTCCTTTATTGTTCTTTGTTGAACACATTTTCTTCATCTAGACCTCCCTGATCTGGAGGCAGTGGGGCATAGGGAAGGGTAAATGTCCCTCCACATTAGAGCGTTGGCCCACACATTTGTCCTCAAAAAGGACTTGTGACTGTTATATTAGTTTCGCAGTCACATTACCCAATTCCATGCATTCAAGATTATTGTCCCCTGAGAGCGGTTCCTCATTTCACCCACACATATGAGTCTGGTGTTCATGCAAAAAATATCTAGTGATTGTTCAATGCGATTAAATACATTTCACTCTGATCTGTACAATTTCTTTTGTTTGAAACTGGTTTATCCCACAATGATGCTACAACGTATTACCGTTGTTTTGAACCTCAGGTGAAACTGGCCAAGTGTATTTTACTTTGTTTCAATGACAAATTATCAGCTTAGGGGCCATCAAATGGAGGCGAAAAAAGCGAGGATTTAGCTTAGGATCTTGTCTAACAAATAAAGTCAAAATTATCTGCAAAAAGGACAAGTTTTATTTTTAATAATTTTAGTTTGAGGGTATAATCTTTATGGGACAGTCTGTATTAAGACTATGGCCAACAAAGACCATTTTAAAATAATGTAAATTTTGTTGGAAAAAATGGCACCCCCACCCAAACGTTTCAAGGGGGTTGTTGGAAAAAACGACATGACGCACGGACTGAAACTGGTAGTTATTAGTGTGACTATAAGGGCAACATTTGGGAGAAATACAAAGAAGCGATCTGAGGGGTCACCCGGGGAACCCCTAGGTGAATTGACAGGGAATGACCCATTTTGAAAGTTGGGGACACTAGTCTAAATAGGGTTATTGCTTCTATCATAATTCTGACTCATAATGACTGGGAGGCACAGGGGTGGTTCACCCTGCCTGCAGGAAATGAATGCATCAAAGACCAATGCATAGCAGGCATGTCATCAGTTGCTATCAACCGGACACAGACGAGCCCGTAACGTAATGCAAGGGCTAGCACCGGCACTGGGTATCCCGACTGTAGTACTCTCGTAAAGTAGATGTGTCCACGGCACACGCACTGTTGGTACCCACCTGACAGCACAGACCACTGTGGAAAAAAAGGGTCAAGTAAATTATGATATTGAAAATTACAAAGGGACATTGACATAAGTTGACAACATTACATTGCATAGTAATGTCAAAATTCAACTAGGGTTGCCAAAATTCCCGGGAATTTTCAGAGCGGAAAAAATTCAGGAAAATTTGGGAATTAACGGGGATTTATGGGAATGTAGGAAATTCGGGAATTTTCCAAAAAAATTTTGGAATTGTACCAAAACTATAATTATAGGTCGTTTTGTTCAGATTAGGATTTACGCTACAGGTAACCAGTGAAGCTAAGAAGAAAATACAAGCAAAAACCAGAATGTTTTTAAAAGAAAATAACCATCAACTCTTTACAAAACAATACATGTTGGGGTCATTGTTTTATATTCATCACTCACTGGTCTTGTCTTGAATCCTGTAAAATATGCACCCACCTTGAGTTACCTTAGATTTCGTGAGAACGTATATTAAAAGTAACTTTACTTAAAGGTTTGACGCTTCCTGTTAAACCAAAGATGAACATTTCAGGGAAATTCAGGCCAGGAGGGGGGCACAAGCCCCATGCTCAGAAGCCGAACCACCTGCCAGCCCCCCAACTGCACTGACCATTAGTACAGTGTCTATGGAGAAGGGCCCAAATTCGCCCCTCAGCAAATGCAAATTCAAAGGTCCCTTAACAAAAAAATGTATTTAAAATATGTAAGTATAGTCCAACAGTGTTAAACAGAGGACCTGTATTTACCAACATTTTTGAGGTAGTGAATGGGAATGCGCAGTTGACCCGACAATTTTGGCTAGATTTTTATCGAGTCCATGAATAGAAACCTTTATAATTGGCCTGTAGCAGTATGTCATATTCTTATTTAGAACAAAAACAGTACTATAATTGAAAGAAGGCCTAACAAACAGTGTTTTTTTTCCTGGGGAGAAATGTTTTAAAAATGTTTTCTAATAATAAAATGCCAAATTGGAAAAATTCCCGAAAATTCCCACTATTCCCGGGCCCTTAAAAAATTCCCGGAGTTTCCGGGAGGAAAGTTTCCAAAATTTCCGGAAACTTTCCACCCCTTTGACAAACCATATTATAAACTGCAGAAACAGGAGTCCGTAGATCAGTGTCTACCTTCTGTAATATCACATAAGACAGACGGAACCAAACAGTGGCACAAAAGGTAATCACAGTAGTTTCGATCAGGATTGTGCCGAAGTCTGAGCATTTGAAGTTTTCGAAGTATACACTTGTTGCTGGTCTGCTCTTTCATTTAACACCTCACTTGAAAATAGCGTGCAGAAATGTCTAAATAGAACAACCGAAAGACGCAAATCCCCCAAACCCAAAGTGGTACTTTTGGAGTTTTCAATGGTCACTGTGCGGTACAATACAATAATCCGTATGTATTGATTTTACATGAAGAGGGTTGCTGAATGAGCGAGAAAAGCCTACTTGCAATATGATGGTGGTCTGCATGGTCGTGTCGTCAGTGAGAGTCAAACCAGCAACTTAAACAAGGACAGACTTGGTTGGAATATCCTATAGAACGAAATTGCATTTTTGTGAATGACGTATCCTTTTATCCAGAATACCAATTATTTGCCATTACATAAGCTGGATTCCCTACACTATCTGATGTGGTAGGGGATAAGATGTCTGTATCAGAGTATTTACCTACCTTTTCTTGTCTGTGAAGTTGATACATGGGAATTTCCCCTCAAAGTCTGTAACTACATTAGTAAACCATCCTCTGTAAGAAGGAATTCATGAGCAATGTTTACTTATCTTTTTGAATTTCGGGAGAATGGAAATGGCCTCAAAAATACTTTTAAGAACCAAAGGGGACGGCACGCAATATTAATATAATTTGGTTGATTAAATTTTATAGATAACATCCCAAGGGGATTCCTCAGCTGGATCGTCTCTTCATGATGTGCACTAGCAGCCCCTCGCATTACACTACAATCCAAGAACTTAAAGAATCTTAATAGATATTGTACATGACTTTTCACTGCGGAAACTGTGGTTCCACTAAAATTCAAAGGGGAAACGATGGGGATGTGTTGTGCAGGTGACAAGTCAGCTTGGGCCCTTTAACCAAATCCACCGAGCCATAAGAATATTTCTCACTTCATCCCCGACTTCATCTACTTCAGATATTACGGATTCTAAACGGCCCTTCTCCATACGATTCTGCTTTTGGCCATGACACATTTGGGCGCTAATGAAATTCAGCTGCAAGGGTGGAATCCATTCATTCGGATCCATGTAAAAGCAAAAAAAAAAACAACAAAAAACCAAAAAATTTGAGATTTAGGGTTGCGGGTGTAATGGGCCGCCGAGAGAATTGGCGGGCCTGGGGGAACCTTGGCAGTTACGGGCCCCCTTTTACCAACTTCGTTTTTTCCCATGAACCCTATACCGGAGGGGGGGATGAGTGGGCGGTGGGGTTTGAAGTTAACAGCGGCTGCAAAGTGGCCATGCGCGGCGCTGGGATGTGGGAGCTTCATGTAGGCCATAATGTTGATTAAAGGTTTTTTGATTGAAGTTTCATATGTAGAGTTTTTAATGGAACGGCCCAGGGGGTTGGGTGCGGGAGGGGTGGCCCCCTCCCGGCGAATCGGCCTGGGGGGAGGTGCAGGCACGAAGCCGGAACTTTCCAAACCCATTTTTTCTCATGTAATTTGATAGAAACGATTTGAAATTGGTAAGTAGTCTACTTCGTAATTCAGACGAACCGTTTTATAACACATCTTAATTGTGTTTGTGCAATTCTCAAACCAGAGAAGCCCAGTCATTAAATTATTAACCGCAGCATAGCGCGTAACAAATTGAAATTTCATAGGTTACTGAGTAATTTTCCCTCAACGTAAGTACGTGTCATTGCCAGCGAGGGTGAAATGGGCCCCCTGTACATCCTGCCAATGTGGCTCTCTTTCTCTCTCTCCCTCCCCCTCTTCGGTCGGCTAAAAAACAAGATACTGTCGCTCGTCACAAATGAGCAGAAAGGTAAGGCGACGGTCTGGTCTCATCGCTCACAAGTCACTCCTCACTCCTCGTTTTCCGCTCTCACTTTCTCTCCTCGTCTGATTTGTCACAACGCAATGCTTGAACTTTTATTTTTTTTACGGGCCTATAGCACCCCGGGCCCCCTAGAATCTCGGGCCCGGGGTCAATTACCCACTGCAGGTGTAAAATTTACTTGCGCTGCATTGGTAATTCGAATACGTGACAGACGGGACCTTGATCCTTCAGTGATTGCTTCTGTTTCACTGATTGTTCCCATTTCAGTGATCGCTCCCGTTCACTCAGCTAGCGGGAGCCCGCGCGAAGCGCGGGCCTCCCACTAGTTCTGATAAAATCAATGCACTCATGCTATGTTCCCATATTTTACCTTACACCTCCCATGATGGCTACTTTCATTGATGATGATGATTATTGCGCTGCTTGGCATTCAATGCAGCAAGAAAGTAACATTTTTGTCCGGATGTAATTTTCTTAAGTTGTGAGACCGTTATTTTCTAAGATGACCACACACAGACTATACTTCTTCCTCACTTGGTCGGTTGGTCCTACTGATAGTGCTAACTTACCACTGTGTTTATGCATTGCCTTATCAGCACCCACAAGTGTCTGTGCCGGGGTGACATCTGGGGGCATCTGTATGTCCAGGTTGACATTGCTATCCTTGAAACCAAACCCACTCATTGAAGACCCATACAGTTGCACCCGACACTCTATAAGAAATAACAAGAGTTTAATAAACCCTTTTGGAGTCCTAACTGTACATGCCAGACTTTTAAGCTAGTGAGATAACCCCAACTCTGGTTCACGGCGATCCCTGTACAACTTGAATGGCGTTCCCTTCAAGGGTAGATGATTGTCTGCAAATGTACAGCTGCTATGTCACTATGATGGTAAAGAACCACTTGCAAGCTAGTGCCAGGAATTACAGAATTGCATCTTATGCTTTCACCTTTGCTCAAATTCAAGCTATTCGCTAAACTGGTCCTCTGCTCTTACCTGGCTCAATGAACTTTCCGATACTCATCCTGAACCGGAAGTATACCATTTTCACTTGACTGTTGACAATTTTCCGGACTGCACATGCGATGTCTGTAAAAGGGCTTATTGGGCATTAAATAGTCTTTTTAAGACTATGAAGGATGGATGGGAATCAACTACATGACAATGGATTGTCATCTTGATTCACATGAACTGTTAACTGCTGGTAGGATGTCATGGCCCTTGTCGTCCAAATTAAAATACATCAATACTGAGAATGAACAAACATACATCTAACCAGAAATCCCTTTGTTTAAACTTTCACAATGAAGCCCAAGGAAATATTGGCAAATGATTTTGTTGCCATTATTGAATTTAAGAGCAACCCCAACCCATAATGCAATGCAAAAGGTGTCAATACTCCATGGGATCAAAGAGAGAAAGATGCTTGCATAAGGACATTGGTTACGCATATCGGCGAAGTAACTGCGCAGTTATTGTCTAATTATACCTTTCAATACTATGGGGTATGTCAAGTGCAAAAGTTGCACATTTGATTGAAAATGAATAAAATGTCATCACAATTTCTTTTCGTAAATATCAGTGACCAGTAGATGTACAGCATGCTGCATTGACTCGAGCAAATAATAGCACTGTTGATATCCAGTAAATCCGCTCGGTATGCAGAGGATAAAGCACTTTTTATCTGGAAGTACAGAGCCATTGTTATTACCCACACAGTTGAAACAGATTTCAGGTGCTCATCACCCGATTAAGATTGAGCTTTTTTTCTTCATGAAGCAAAGCACAAGATACTTGTCCTCTTTCACGAATAAATAAACCTTAGGCTTCTACTGTGCGTTCAATTAACTTTGACCGTATATTTCATCATTTTTCCGAAAAGGAAACAAAGATGAACAAAAAATCATGAAAGAAAGTTGTTTGGCAGACTGTGATCTAACATCTTTGTGCAGAAACAAAACTTAACTTACAGTAACTTGCCGCATAACCCCATTTCTATTCAAATTACCGTGTTGTTAGCATAGGTCGCTAGACCCCCTTCTTTTGTATTTTTTCTAAATACATGGTGGTAAATTGAAAAGAAATGAGGTCCAGCATTAAGTTCTGGATCTTGGTTCTGCGTAAAGATGTTAGGTCACAGCTTACCAAGCAACATGTCCACTATGAGTTTTGTTCACATTTGTTTCTTTTTTCAATAAATGATGAAATATACAGTCAAAATTATTGCACTCACAGTAGAACCTCAAATTTTATTTTAATCGCGAACGAAGCCAGCTCAATCCAAACATTTCATATAGGAGTCCCAAGTATATAAATGAGTATTGCCATTGATTCCATCCTGCGCTACTTAAGAACATCATACAGAGCCTGACGGAATCAATGGCAATACCTCATTTGCGTACTTGGGGCTTCTATGTAAAACGTCTACCCTAAACTGGGCGGGGATAACGAGTCTATAACTCCTGAGATCTTTTCAGCTGCATGGAGAGTAACAATGGCTCTGCAGTTCCAAATAAACAAAGGGGGATCTGAAGTGCTTTGTTCGCTGAATACCAGGTGGATTTACTTATCAATAACACCACTATTTGCTTGAG
>JAMKCH010087897.1:0-10701 GCA_023653785.1 Ophioderma brevispina | reverse complement strand
ATGAGTGAAAATCACCATTTTTTATGATTTTCTCAAAAAATACGTATTTTGGGGGAAAAAATATTATCATATTTGTATTCCTTGAGTCATTTTCTTCTCAAATATGTATACTTTTATATATGTTGGAACAACAATTAAGAAGATACGGCAAAAAACAGTTCCTTTGAATTCCTGACTTAACAGCCACCTTAAGAACATCATACAGAGCCTGACGGAATCAATGGCAATACCTCATTTGCGTACTTGGGGCTTCTATGTAAAACGTCTACCCTAAACTGGGTGGGGATAACGAGTCTATAACTCCTGAGATCTTTTCAGCTGCATGGAGAGTAACAATGGCTGTGCAGTTCCAAATAAACAAAGGGGGATCTGAAGTGCTTTGTTCGCTGAATACCAGGTGGATTTACTTATCAATAACACCACTATTTGCTTGAGTCAATGCAGCATAGTGTATGTCCCTTGATCACTGATATTCAGAAAAGAAATTGAGATGGCATTTTGTTCATTTTCATGAAAATGTGCAACCTTTGCAATTGTCATACCCAATAAATGGTAATTATAATATTTATTATTATTTATAGTGTTAAAATGGTTTACTTCTGCGAAGTATGTAATCAAAATGAACAACTTTTCCTTTGATCCCATGGCCAACAAGGGTATTTAAGGCTCCTCCACTGCCCTTTTAGTGTCATTTCCCATGCAATTTGAGTCGAGAAATATGTCCCAATGAAAATGGGTTACCTTGAATATCTAACAGGGTTATGTTATACTTGAAGTTCTCTAAGCATTGGTGAGGAATACTCTCTTAAAAGAACACACTAAATGCACTAGCATATCAAAGCTGCCGATACCAGTGAATACCCTTTGGCAACACACCGCATGCATGTTGTACTGCATCAACAATGCTTGGGAAATTGTGTAAATTCTTGAGGTTTTGAATGCATAATGCTTGTTACTTACTTGGAAGCTCCTTCTTTAAAACTTGTTCCACCCTGGATACAATCTCAGCCCTCTGATCTAAGTCTTGCTTGGTTAATTTATGCTTGTCTACAACATTTGTCAGCAGATTAGTCAGTGCTTCATGGTGCGCATCCGATGCTGGTGGCAGTGTACGCAAGAACTCTTGGTCTTTCTTTGTCTGTGGCAAAATAAAAAGCATTATTCTTAAAAAAGGGACCATATCAACATTTGTCCATTCCACATACAGCAATGATGCTTAAAAATAGTAAATAATTATTGACTGACACAAGGGCATTATGACCCCTTCCTCTCTCTCATCTTCCTCTATTTCGCCTCCTTCCTCTCATCATTCTTTCACTCTCTTACAATATCTCTTTCCCCCCTCTCTCTCACTCCATACTTGAAAACACTATTAAGTTGCCATGGTAATCCTTCACTTTTGTGGATTAATTATATTTAGTCTATTTTAAGGGTTAGGGTTAGAGTTTAGCTTTAGGTTGTGGTTAAGGTTAATGCTTCATCTTCAAAGGTTTGCCATCATCACAACCTTGGATTGTTGTAAGTGAGGATCAAATAGTGCAACTTTATTCTGCTGTTGATTGTAATCCCTATTAATCTTACATTTTATCATGTATCATCAGTACATATACAGTATAGTGAGGCTGACCACCTCACAGTCAAGCAGGTGTGAATTCAAGCAAGCCTGAGTGGAATATATCTTGAATGCAGTCACTGCATGCTAAATATAAAGGTGATTGCATGGTGTCATGCCGCACGCCACTCAGCGGCAAGCTGCTTGGTGTGCACCACCTGCAGGATTGAGCTATTATAGTCAAATGGCACTATTGCTTGGAACTTGAAAGTTGACTTCAAGTCAACTCAATGCAATTCGCCGCTTTGGGCAAAGGGGCAGCCCGAGCGGCAGGGATATCGATTTATTGGCTTGCCGCTTTGGTCACCGCTAGTGATTCTGACGTGAGTGCATAATGACGTAAATTTCATCATCAGAGCGGCAAAGCGGCATGACACTATGCAACAACCTTTTAGTTATTAGATGGCATTTCCAACAAATTTGGCAGCAGGCAATTTGCCTCTGTGATAACCACCACACATGACATTTTTACATTGCCATATTAAACTCCTTGGCAAAGAAATAGCAAACCTACCTTTTCCAGCTTACTGTGCCTGGACTCATCCACATGTTTAAAACCAAACTCCACTGTGTCCAAGTGGTAATTGCACAACCGACAATAGAACTTGGCTTTGGGAAACCGCAGGCTCTTCTGTTGGTACAAAAAGGATTGAAGATTTTTAATACAAAGCTGTAATATGCAGTTATGTTCTACATGGAAGCATGCTAATATTAAAAACCGCAAGAAATTTAAGTTAAAAGTGACAGTAAATGAGTGTCCTTATTTCAGCTCTTTTTAACAGCCTTTCTAGAATCTCTTTTGGCAAATTGGCAATTAACATTTTCAGAACTTAGAGGAGTTTTTAATTTCAGCAAATCTGACCTACACATACAATTAAGCCTAAAAGAAATAAAAAAAATGCTTACAATACATATAGATACCCTGACCTAACCCAAATTTCAATTCCCCTTTTAACTTTTTTATTTTTTAATGTCAGGCATATCTTGGCTTTAATCAAGGAGATTATGCTGACAACTGGGTGCCACAGATAGCACGCCGGGGTTTACAGGACAGTCCTTTCTTCTCCGACAACTGGGAATTATCCTATCGGAATAGACTGTAGCGAGGTGTTTGTCATAGCTCATCTGCCCCACGTCTTTCAGATGTAACCATTAGGAGAGAGGATAATTGGTTTTCATGGTCCTACTGGGATTTTATGTCTGCATTGATTGATGTCTGAGAAAATTTAATGACAAGGTTTCATATTAATACTTGTACAACTCAATGCAATAATAGCATATTTTTTTGAACAGCACCCACAATTTTCCAACATTATGAGACATGCACACCCACATGTAGGACTGGTAAGTGTCTACTTGTTCCAAAAAGTAACACAAAAAATATTCTATCTGGTAAACAAACAGGATTTATGAATAGTACTTCAGGTATGAACACTGTTCATACTCTTAGCGATTAATAATTGTTTACATCCACATCCAAAATCCTATTCACCAACTTGTAGCAAATTTTAACTGGATTGTGTGTTGTCAATGCTACTGTATCGCCAGTGGCATAACCAGCAGGGGAGGGGGCAGGGGGACAGACTGAACCCCCTGGACAACTTAAATGGGGACGGAGAAGCGAAAAATGGGGATGAGAAGGGGAGAGAAAAGGGGGGAATAGAGGGAGAAAGAAAAAGGGGAAAGAGAAGAGAAAAGAGGAAAGGAGAGAGAAGGGGGAGGGAGAGAAAGAGGGGAAAAGGAAAGGAGAAGGGCAAAGAGAGGAAAGGCGAGTAAAAAAGAAAAGAAAAACAGAGAAGAGGGAGAGAGAGAAGAAAGAGCGGAAGGAGGGATTTATTGTAGCTTCAAACCAATTCAAAACCCAAGAGCTTCTGGGGGCTCTTCCCCCTGGACCCTATGCACCCCCAGGCTCAGGTCTGGTTACGCCCCTGTTTGTTGTGCTAAGTAAAACAACTTATGAAAGACTTAGTAGCAGACTGACCTTAGCAAGCCTGAATATCTGATGCTCTTCAAGTTTCTTTTCCTCTGCAGTCATTGCTTCACCACCTTGCTTAGTTTCTGGTGCCTCAATAACATTCTTCCCCTTAGTCTCCACCACAGTTTTCTCCTTATTCTCCACTACAGTCCTTCCATCGCCTTCTACAGTGACTTTCAGTGTTGATACGTCTTTCCCATCTGCATTCTTGGATGGTGTACCTTGCTTCTGAGGGTTGGTCTGCTTATTTGAGCCCTTGTTCTCTGCTCTGTTTTGTATCTTCCTTTGGTATCTTTCCTGGTCTTTCTGTTTCCTCCTCTCTTTATAGGTCATTTTTTGTTCCCCAACTTGTTGATTATTCTTTCCCTGACTGCTTGCACTCCCAGCCCTTGGCTTTCCGGCCTCTGTCTTGTTGTTATTTATCTTATCATTTTTCTTGGTGGTGCTATCACCATCAGTTTTCTTGTTATCATTAGCTTTCTCATTTGTACCAGTAGCACTTGGTTTGGATTGCTGCTGAGCATTCTCTGTGGGACCTGTCTTTGGCTTTGTGTCTGCCATATTCAATGTGTGATGCACAACATTATTGACAACAAAATAGAAGATGATAAGCTCCTGCAATGTTAACATAGAAAAAGAAAGAATAAAATAGTGTCATCAGCTTGTCACAACTTCAAATAATTCAGATTCAGATTTTATTTGTCAATCAATCAATCAATCAATCAATCACAGAATTATATAACAGCAATTACAGAATGATAATGATGTACTGTAAAGAGAAGTGAAAATTGACAGTTATAATAATATAACAAGGCGGTTCTCGAACCACAAAGGCCCCCCGCTCGCCGCGATAGTTAAAAGGAGGGAAAGTAACATAACTTAAAGATCACAGGTAGGATTGTGATGGAAACCAGAGAGGCTCCTACCATAGCTATTCAATACCTTGGATGACCCCAGATGACCTTGAAAAATTCTGGTATCAATGTTGACTACACCCACCAAGTTTCATGACCAATACAACCATTTGTAGTTGTTTGACCTTGGATAGCCCCACATAACCTTGAAATGACCTTCAAAATTTTCAGCACTGAATGTTGACCACACAGGCATTTGCAGTGAATTGACCTCAGATGACCCAGAAAAATGACCTTGAAAAAAAATGGCATAAAATGTTGACTGCACCCACCAGGTTTCATGACCATACAACCATGCATAGTGATTTGACGTTGGATGACCCCGCATGACCTTGAAATGACCTTCAAAATTTTCGGCACTGAATATTGACTGTACCCACCAAGTTTCATCATCCTACAATATGTTTAGGGATTTGACCTTGAATGACCCCACATGACCTTGAAATGACATTCAAAATTTTCGGCACGAAGTGTTGAGCACACCCACCAAGTTTCATCATCCTCAATTGGTAAATTAAAGGGTCATTCATTTATTTACCAATTAAAGGGTCATTCATTTATTTACCAATTAAAGGGTCACTCCTTTATTACCAATTAAAGGGTCATTCCTTCATTTACCAATTAAAGGGTCATTCCTTCATTTACCAATTAAAGGGTCATTCCTTCATTTACCAATGAAAGGGTCATTCCTTTGCCAATTAAAGGGTCTTCATTTACCAATTAAAGCGTCATGCCATCATTTATGAATTAAAGGGTCATTCCATCATTTATGAATTAAAGGGTCATTCCATCATTTACAAATTAAGGGCCATGCCATTGTTTACAAATTAAAGGCTTAATTATAAAGAGTAAAGCCTGCAGTTAAGGCACAGGCTTTGGCTCCGTGTAAAGCCTGCGGTTAAAAAACAACGTAACAAATTTTGACACTTCAATTTTCAATAAATACAATTTTGTCCCTTCATTTTTCATTTTGACTCTTGACAATTTGACCTCAAGGGTCTTTGACTCTTGGGGAAAAAAAATGAGTGAAATTACTGTTAACGCGGGACTGCCGTTACACACACACACTGAAGCATAGCTGAGTTGGCTAGCCTTCCGATCAATATCAACACTCGTGTTATAATCACCGGCTTATAACACGAAAAAACACTAGTTCAAATGCGTGTTAGGTGGTCACTATTACTTGACAGGTACTTTCAAGATTTGAAATATACAGGAAAATATAATAAGATCTGAAAAATAAAGGCATGTTTTATGCCTTTATTTTTCAGAATGATAGTATCTATTTTTAAATATACAGGGCTAGAATTTCGGCGAGAATCCGAGAATCGATTCTCGCAAAGATTCTCGTAAATTGATTTGCAGGAACCAATGTTGAATCTCGTATACTTTAGAATTTAACACAGTAGCGAATTAGATGATTCCCGCAAAATCCATTTTTGAGAATCAAGACTGATTCTCGCACTCTGCTTCGAAATTCTACCCCTGATATAAATATAAAAAACAAGTGATTGTCTGCTTAAAATAAAAGTTATGGCTCATTTAATGCTTAAGCTACTGAAGGCAGCTATATTTCCTGGTCACACAATTTTGCATGAAATGTGACTACACTTTGTAGCAAAATTTAAACATTCAAAAATCTGTAACTTTACTTTCAGGCATCCTATGAGTGGTTGACCCCTCATTTTGTTTCTAATTTTTAGCACTTTAATATGATTTAACATTCAGAGTTATGGCTCATTTAATGCTTAAGCTACTGAAGGCAGCTATATTTCCTGGTCACACAATTTTGCATGAAATGTGACTACACTTTGTAGCAAAATTTAAACATTCAAAAATCTGTAACTTTACTTTCAGGCATCCTATGAGTGGTTGACCCCTCATTTTGTTTCTAATTTTTAGCACTTTAATATGATTTAACATTCAGACCTTCAATCAGAAATTTAAAATTGTATGAATCTGCCTACCTGGAGTGTTATTTGGACATTATAGTTTTTGGGTAAGTGTGCAGCAGTATGAAAAGGCATGCACTTCACAAATTCAGCCTGTTCTTGTTACATACATGTACATTGCCCCTTTATACGTGGCAGGGCTCGATTTAGAGGGGTTTTACATGCACAAATGCATGTAAAATTGGCTCAGTGCATGTGAAATTTTGCCTGTGCATGCAAAATTTTGTGTTTTTCAGCCAACTTTCAAGGAAAAATCAAAATGGTGCATGTGAACTTTATTTCCTAAATCGACCCCTGATACGTGGGTACCAGAACCAGAGGTCAGTAGATGATAAGGAGTAGTGTTAAAAGATAATGTTGACCTCTGGTTCTGGTTACCAGAACTACGCGACAATCGTGCTGCATTGTTATTAGAAAGACTTTCACGATTCGTTAGTTGAAAATAAGGTAGATATTAGGTAGATATTATATTGTTTTTTAATAATGAATTATGATTTTTCACTTCATCATTAAAATACATAAACTGAGGTGAAAAATGAACGGATTACCTTGCTAGTGTACGTTTATATGCCGACTCGGAGTGTGCTCGACGTGGGTAGAAATTATGCCGCTTCACAATAAATTCATACACACTGTGTTCCCACAATACCATGAAAGGTATCATGGTGTGAACATGATTGTGAACTCTCTTCATCATAAAATGGCATTTTTTTTGGAATGCATAAATATTTTGACTTCATTCAAGAACATTCTAATCATTTTGAATGATTTTCTATATGATAACCTTGTCTGCTTTTCATAATATCAAGCTCGAGGATTTTTTGAGAGTTGGCTACTTCATGTTCATTCAAAAGTTGAAAAGACAAAGTTAGGATTACCAGTTTACACCGTCGTTGGCGGCGCACTGCTCAGTAGCCTTCTCACTCGATCATGACCTTGCGCGAAATCCGCCATATTGGATTTCAGTTACTGTGTAGCGTTCTATGGGAGTTGGAGACAGGCGCATTGATTTTTTATTTTTAATGAAATACGGTCAGAAATAAATAGTTCCACATCCGGGATAGCTAGTTTAAAGACCTAAACTTCATTCATAAAACGGAAGTTGAGCTGGGTTGACATATTTTGCATGGAAAATTGACAGCGAAGTCAACACTTCCGGGTGTTCATTTGAGTGGACGATTTTCGATTTTTTTCGTCAATTAAATCAGCACTGAATATCTAAAAAGGTAAGTGTCTCAACAAGTTAAACATGTATCGCGATAAAAATATGTAGTTTTCTGATTTCAAAAATGTGCACTTTGGGGTGAATATCCGATGCTCAAGATCACATGGTGGACCGTGGATGCACAATGGTGTAGTTGATGATCGCGATGTGCATAAACAAGCATCATTTACGTACAGTTCAAGGTCGTTGCAATGCAAGTTCAAGCCGGGGCGTGGCTTCGTTGTTACACATACTGTTGTTTAATATAAAATTGTTCATGGCCATGCACATGATTTTATAATTATACTGGATATTTAAGCTTGATACTTAATTTTGACCGTAAATCCTTGGGCCAAGCCTGGCTTGGGCCTGGCCTTGGCATGTCTCTGTGCGTGTGTGTGTGTGGGGGGTAGAATCGAACTGGAAAGCATTGCAATCGAATGATGTCACTTGAATTGAATTATGTAGGCTACACCTTTTTCTTTTTTTATTTTTTACCATGTGTAACACAATTTTGTACTGATTTCCATCATGAATTGTCTTGATCTGTGATTTGTATGGTTGAAGATTACATGCAATTAAACTTGTTCAATTGCATTCTGGGAGTACACGGAAGTGCATTATGGGATATTTCAAATAAGGACAGTGTAAATATGTTATGGTCATGCGCCATGAGTTGGGGGGAAAATGTGTTACATGCTTGAAACTACAAAATATTACATGTTTTCACACTTAAATTAGAATAAGTCATCAATTGTTTCTCAGATACCTATAAAACTATATATTGTTGTAAAGCTGAAAATGTAAGGAAGACATATGCAACTTGTATATATTAATATACAGGATGCCACAAGTGTGGAAAAGTGTTAACTTCAATTCTTATATTGATACAACTCCTTGAGATGTGTAGGGGACATCATAAGCCTTCAAATAAAGGGAACTTGTAACAATGAAACATGTTGCCTTACTGAGCCTCAGGGTGTTCAAAAAACATATTTAATTTTTTGCTTTTTTATAGAGATTAACCGATCCAGGGTTTCCTCTGCCGATCCGATGGCCGATACTTTTTTTGTCGTATCGGCCGATCCACCGATCCGATGGTTTGCCCTATATGTTAAAGATCGACCAACCCTAGTGAGTACTAGTAGGAGTTGCACTGGTGGTTCAACTTTTTAAACTTATAGGAATTGGCAATGATGATTATAATTAATAAATCTGTGTGGTCCACATTTGCTACAAGTTCCGATGAGGTATTTTGGAGGATAAGGTTAGCTTTTACTCCTGGCTTTTACTTACCAGAATGTGTGTAAAATATAAAGTACCACCAATCAATAAGCGGCATTGTATTCCCGCAAAACTTCAGAATATCAGACCATCATGCTCGTTTTAAATTGAAGATTTCATTTATTATTAATTGCATTTCAAAATGATTGCTTTCAAGTTTAATAAATCCAAAACTTTTTGTTACAATTATACTGTAATCGACCGGCCTTCATGTGCCGTCCATCCCCAGGTCAGGCCGTCAACAAATATGCTAATTATGCTTGACAGATGCGAAGGACATGTGTGTGTACGGCTCATAATACTACAGTTTACATTGCGGTAATGGCGAAAAATTATTTATAGAATTGTTGTTTCGCAAGAACAATTTACAAATCAATTGTATTCCCATTCTTCATCATTTGTATTATTTTTTTATGATTTTTCCCAGTCATTTCTTTAACATATTTTTGTCATGGTAAGAATACCCCCCACCCCGCAATCAATCTCAATGACGTAAATGGAATCCCCGGGAAAACACGTGTCTCAGAGTCAACAAGGACAGCTGCAGAGCATACCGATTGCATGAGCTGACCTGTACCTCGCGCCTTACGCCTCGCAAGGGCTGAGAAATTCATTGACCTTGCAGCTGATCCCCTTATTCTTTTTATGTATTCATAATAATCGATGAGAGCATGGATTGATGAGTAGCTAGAGCCACATGGCCTTTGCAGACGAGCGTTATGTATGTTCTATGCAAATTGATATTCATTCTTAACCACAACGCGCGCTCATGTTTGGCTCGTGTATCAAAAACTATGGCGGTTCGGAAAGTATGAGCTTGCATATTATTTAGCCAGCCTAATGACATGAGGGTCATTCCATGCCAAATCACCTCTAGGTCCCCAGGTGATTCCCTCAGATTTTAATAAAAGTCCATGAAATTGTTCCTCTGTGGGTATAATGAACCTACAAAAAAAAAATTTAGCTCAATAGTCCAAGCTGTTTCAAAATTACAGCCTGTTGAAAATTACTCGAGACCCCCCTTTTAGCCGACTCGCGACGTAATGGTGATTTTTTTCATTTTCAGAGACTCCTATCTTATAATTGGAAAGGGGTACCAAGCTGAAAATTGGTACTCTAGGTAACTTTTGTCCATTCTTTCAGAATCTGCAATCAGAAACAGAGTATCTCGCCCCATTGTGACGTTACAAGCATCTGAAAATGCAAGTTTTAGCTAGCGGATATTATTTTTTCAATTTTCAAGGGGGCCTGGTGCCCATATCAAATATACAGAGAATGCTCAAGTTTGGTGTATAATACCTGGGCATATATCTATACACTAAAGGAGGAACAGGCTAAAGAAAACTTTTAACAAGGATATGGCGAGTGTCCGAAATGGGTCCCACACACAATATTCTTTAAAAAGCGCCCCCTTGTGGTGGATGGTCGACCATGTGAACAGTTATTTAGGGTATTGAAATTTACAACAGAGAGAGATATACATTGGACCTTTTTAAGTATCAAATTTC
This sequence comes from Ophioderma brevispina, assembly GCA_023653785.1. Taxonomy (NCBI): domain Eukaryota; kingdom Metazoa; phylum Echinodermata; class Ophiuroidea; order Amphilepidida; family Ophiodermatidae; genus Ophioderma; species Ophioderma brevispina. The sequence continues at coordinate 252 of JAMKCH010087897.1, read as the reverse complement.
AGCAATGTGACTCAACTCCTTCATGGTCAGATGAGAATCACAATTCTCCATGGACTTACACAGTTAAGAAACAGGGTCAACGCACTTTCTGAATAAAGATATATTTTCCTTAACTGTGTATATCTATGGAAATAGGGTAAAACCATGAAGGAGTTGAGTCACATTGCTGAAATTTGGCACACATAAGGCCAAAAAAAAAAGTTTGTCTCAGAAGAAATGTGAAAAATGCTAATGCGAAATGCGCTTTTTTTT
>JAMKCH010087896.1:1128-18941 GCA_023653785.1 Ophioderma brevispina | reverse complement strand
TTTCTGTCTGAAGGATGGATGGTCACGTGTAGGTATGCGTCCTGAAAGTCCGGTGTTGCGCTCCACCACCCCTGGCGTAGATACGGGATGATGACCGCTATGGTGTCCATGTGGAAAGGTATGGGTCGAATGTAACGGTTAAGCGGCCTGGGGTTAAGTATGGGGCGCCATTCGCCCGACTTCTTCGCTGTTAGGAAGAATGTTGAAAAGAAAACTACCCTTCGTTTGGGGCCAGTTTCTAAGGCTTCTTTTAAGGCTTCACAAATCAATGTATTTTAAGAGTTTATGATCCCCTTAAACCCATTAAATGGCCCTTAAACCCCTTAAAGTATATTGTTAATATTTATGCACTAAGCATATAATAACAAAAGACCAATTTTAGCACCAACAAAAATCATTATAACATGATATGGGCATTTCCTCAGAGAGATTCTTTGAAAAATATGTCAGTTTGGCGGCCATTTTGAAAAAGCGCCCTCACCAGTTGACAAAAAAGACTGAGAATTACACAACAAGTTGGAAGTTATCCCTTGTGGTGTTATTGAACACATGAAAGTGAAAAACCAAACTTGGCAAACCTTCTGAAGTAATAGCAACAGGATGACATGTGCCCCCTGACTAGAACCGTTTCGTTGAGCTGTTGATTTCACTACCTGCGTGTTAATCCACACATTTTTTGTACATTTTCAATATGGCGCGTCCAAAATAGTGTGGGCTCGGGTATGTTCGTAGTTGTTATGACAAGTGTGACGTTTTTAACACAGTAATAATGCAGAGTTCTAATATTTTTTATTAATATGGAACTTTCGTCTTAGGTAGGCGAGAAACAGCGTCCGCCAATTCGCTCGTCTTTATTATTGATAAGCAGAGAAAATAAGCGTGTTCGTGCCAATTCCAAATACTTGGCATCAATGATATAGCATTACAACCAACGAACGGACAAATGCACAGACAGAGTAACATGGTGATTTATTGGCGCTTCGCAGCTAAAAAATTGTGCACGAAGAAACACAAACTTTGACCCTGATCTGTTTACCCAAGTGTGACGCAGAACGATGTTTTCATAATCTGCATATTTTCTACTTTCCACGCTAAAAAAGAAGGAATTGAAGAACGAAGGAGAAATGCTCTAGAAATTCGCAATATTTTTGTCATGGGGATGATACCCACCAGTAACCACACTGTTGTACGGAACGTGGCAAATTAAGGTTTTGTTTCTGTAAGGAATCGAAATAAGATTTTCGTAAATTTCAAATGAAATCAGTGCACTGATTGAGAGAATGGGAAATGAAGGTAAATTAAGATTTATTTCCTTACCCAAGGAACATTCATGCAAGGGCATGAAAATGTGTGCATGCATGTGGAAAGAGCAAGCAATTATGTTTAGGGTTAACATTTGGGTCAACATTTTTACCACAAATACACACACAGACACACACATACCCCCCCCTCCCCCCACACACACACTAACAAAGCAATGTGCTCTCTTGCAGAAGACACAAAAATGAAATTGTCTATATCTGAAGGATTTTTGTCAAAAATACCACTTTCTCAGTAAATCAAATAAAAATCAATATGCGGTAAAAATGGCTCCAAAAATGCTACTACTAAAAATGAGATCTGTCTGTCTGTTCGGTCTGGCATTTCGTTATGCTCTGAGATATGGGGCTGATATTTGGCCTGAAGGTAGGGGAAGACAGTCTGACGTTTGATTTTGCGGTTTCGGAATGACTCAAAAGATCAAAGGTCATTTTGAGGTCAATTTTCGTACAAATGCCCTATACCGCTTGTATGTTCGGCTATGCATTTCGTTATGCTTTGATATATGGGGCTGGTATTTGGCATGAAGATAGGGGAGAACAGTCTGAAGTTTGTTATCAGGGTTTCAGAGTGACTCAAAAGGTCAAAGGTCATCTAGAGGTCAATTTGCGTAGAAATGCCCTCTGGCCACCATATTTGATCAAAAGGACGACTAACCTGCGCACAAAACAAATCTGAGGTCAAAGGACACCCACATAGGTCAAAGGTCACACACACATGCTTCAAAGGTCACACATGAGGAAATACAAGTATTACTAAGAATGAAGTCTGTCTGTCCGGCTATGCGTTTTGTTATGCTTTGATATATGGGAGCTGATATTTAGCATGAGGGTAGGCAGGGCAGTCTGACCTTTGGAGGGTTTCAGAGTGACCTAAAAGGTCAAAGGTCATGAAAAGGTCAATTTACATAGAAATGTCTATGACTACCAAATCTGGTCGCTGACCTGACACAAAACCAAATCTAAGGTCAAAGATCGCACATAGGTCAAATGTCACACACATGGGATATCCTTATGCTTTGACATATAATGCTGATATTTGGCATGAAGGGAGGGGAGGACAGTCTGAAGTATGTTAATGAGTTTTAGAGTGACCTAAAAGGTCAAAAGTCATGCAGAGGTCAATTTGCGTAGAAATGCCCTTTGACCACCAAATTTGGTCAACAGGACCGCTGACCTGAGCACAGAGCAAATCGGAGGTCAAATGTCATGTAGAGGTCATCCAGCTGGGCAAGAAAGCCAGGTAATCGTGAAAGTCAGGTAATAGCGAAAGCCGGGTGACCGCCGAGTACTACTAAAAGAGATCTGTCAGTCCGGCTATGCGTTTTGATGCTTTGACGTATATGTGAGCTGATATTGGCATGAAGGTAGGGGAGGGCAGTCTGACCTTTATTTGCAGGGTTTCATAGTTACCCAAAAGGTCAAAGCTCATGTTGAGGTCAATTCGCGTAGAAATTACCTATGACGACTAAATTTCTTCAAAAGGACCGCTGACCTGAGCACAGAAAAAAATCTGATGTCAAAGATGCACATATGTCGAAGGTCACACACAGGTTTTTTTTTATTATTATTATACTTTGACATATGAGGCTGATATTTAGCATGAAGGTAAGGGAGGAGACGCCAATATTTGTTTTCAGGGTTTCAGAGTGACCTGAAAGGTCAAAGATCATCTAGAGGTCAATTTAATATATTTGGTTATAATTAGTATATTGTATGATACAATTCGTTGCACGGGTTCTCCTTTAACTTTATCCCACATTTTAAAATTTACCCATTAAGGAGTAATTGCATCTCAACTTTAACCCAAAACCCCACATAGGGTAGTTGTTGAATATAAGAAATCAGATCTAGTCTTGATGCGGGGACAACAACGGAATAAACAGCAAGCCTATGCATTCAGTCCTCCGCATTCAGTCTGTATAGACCGTACTCAATATGACGTCAGCCACCAGATATGTTGGTGGACAAGATGCATACATTCCTGGACTACAATACATTAAGCTGTCAATCGATCCATGTTTAACGATTGCACAGGGATCATTGACAGGTGAATGTATTGCAAAATCAGCCCATTTTGAGCTATTTTGGACCAGTTATAGCCTTTCAGCCCCCCGGTAATTTTGACGTTTTTCAAATCCTGGATCCGCCCCAGAATACGGTCTATTTGTCTCTAGCCCGGGTCTCTAATAGCTCTAATTTGCATACATGTGCGGATCTTACATTTAGCAGTTACCCCACATAGACCTAAATGTACATGGCATCTCTCAAAGCGTATACCATAGAGGGAAGTGCTTGTTTTATCTTGTTCCTTGTTTTGTTGAACAATCTCACATAATACTTTAGGCTTAAAGGAAAGTTCGCGAGGTGCGGAAAGATGATTTGAGATAGAAAAGTAGATGAAATTGGTCAGGTTTAAATTATAAACTCCAAAACCTCAAAAGGCAAATGCAGATATAGCTAGCAGGCAAATGCATGTGTCTCTGTGTGTGTGTATGTATGTATGTGTGTATGGGTGTATGTGTGTATGTATGTGTGTATGTATGTATGTATGTATGTTTCGTTCACACTCGGCTTTATCCGCTCACCTCAAACAAGTTCATTTATCAAAACGTATCAATAGACTTATGAATCTCAAATCGCAAGGTCGTGTATTTAGAACTAGTTGCGACCATGCTATATCATCAAACTATTTGTGTAATTTTTCTTTGAGTGATGATCTTGTAAGGTTCATATTCAAATCTCGTCTGCAACCCCTAGAGTGTAACTCCCTAGTACTACCCCAACACGTATCCCAAAACTTGTCGTATTTGTAACAACCCTTCAGATACTGTTTCTCATATCATGAATGGCTGCATGCAATTTAAAAACATTTACGTTGCCCGTCATGACCGCATAGTTGAGCATATTAGAGATGAGGTAATTAAGATACACCCCCATGTCGATGTTTTCAGTGACCAGCCCATTACAGGTGACCTTCTGGACAGACAGATTTTCAATTCATTCACCATAATAAACCAGATCTCTTCATTTGTGATCGCCAGACCATGAAATCATTCATCGTTGAAATATCCTGTCCGTATGATGCCTTCGTGCATACTTGCTACAACACCAAATTTACTTACTACCAACCTCTCAATGAACTCATTAATGTTGCCACCCCGTATTCATGTAAGACAATCGTCTTAATTGTTGGTAGTCTTGGTACTGTTCACAAAAGAGTAACGTCTGGATTAAAAATGTTGGGTTTACCAAACAGACGTTGTAAGGCAATCGCCAAATACATTGGTAGCAGGGGACTGTAGTGTAAGAGTGTGCGCTTCCGGATAAAATTGTGAATTTTTGCACACAAGTACTTTAGGCATTGATAATCCACAAAATTGATGGAAGCACTTGGCAACCCCCCTTAATGGCCCCCAGCTTGGGTTTCAAGGTTATACAGGTGTCAAAATTAAAATGTTCTGAATGTGTTAAAAAGCACACAGTGGTGTTTGTCTGGTCACAAGGATTCCAAAAAGGTATAGTTTACACTATCTATGGCTTATAGTTCCGGAGTTATGGGGTAAAAACTGTAAAAATGGTGAAAAAGTCAATTTTGGTGTGTACATGGGTCAAAGTTGCTTTGATTCAGTTAATATGTGGTGCAAATTGGTTCCCTAGCTTAAAGGATTGAAATAAGGAATAGTTTGCCTTATCTGTTATGCTTAGTTTTCACGTTATCCAACAAAGGTCACAGGTCAATAGAATCCAATAGCTGCCAATAGCTGTTGACTTTATTCGCCATTTTGGTTAATAACCAGACACGTAAGATAGTCAAAACTATTCCTATATTTCATTCTATGAGCTAAACCAACAATTTGAACCACATTTTACAACAATTGGAGCAACTTTTAATTTTTGACCCCTGTACAAACCAAAATTGACTTTTTTACCATTTTTACAGTTTTTGCCCCATAATTCCTAAACTATAAGTCACAGGTAGTATAAACTATACCTTTTTGGAATCCTTGTAACCAGACAGGCATCATGGTGTGTTTTTCAACACAATCGGATCATTTTAAAAATTTTACCCCTGTGTAACCTTGAAATCCAAGCTGGGGGCCATGAAAGGGGTGTGGCAAGTGCTTCCATCAATTTTTTTGATTATCAATGTATAAAGTACTTGTGTACCAAAATTCACAATTTTATCCGGATTTGCACACTCACATAAGATCTGATCATTACAGTCCCCCACTATGAGTCAGTTAAAACAGGTACCTGCTGAATAGCATCTACCAGTTATAACACGTTCCTGCTATGTGAATTGGGTCAGTTTTCACTAATCATTAAGAAATCATCCAACTTGAGCATTTAAACTGGTAGAATTTATGATATCACCTTTATGCTAAAAATTATATTCCAAGTAAAGTGTGATTTTGGTGTCCCTGTTACCTCGTACAAATTCGCTTTTTTGTCATTACATCCAAACAATAATTTTTAACAGAAGAAAGATATTTGTTAAAGGTTAACTGTATCTAATGTGATCATTTAGTATGCTTTTTACCACATTGCTCAACTTTAAGAATAAGTACCAAAATACAAAATGGTCCTTAATTTACGGACAGACCCACAACCTTAGTTGTTGATTTTACTGAACTAAATATCACCTGATCTTGAATATATATGTCTTTGAACGAACCAATGTCTTCGCCTTCAATATAGCCCTGGATACTTTATTATTAGCAACATAGAAAGAAAAAAGAAACATTGTTTGCAAATATCTCTGTTTGTTTGAAAATCACTCAAAATGATAGATTTTTATTTATCACTCACCCATGCAAGAAAAGCCATCGCCAGAATACCCAGAATTGCAGGAGCACGTATATGAACCCTGAGTATTGCTGCAGATAGCATTAGAATCACAGGCATCAGTTTTTTGGGAACATTCATCATTGTCTAGAAAAAAATAATAACACCAAAAAACAAATTATAAAATGATTACATTAATAATGTCACGGGGTTTAAGCACATTAGTGTCAATAGACCTAATTCTTCTTTAGCCCTATTCACTGCGCGTTCAACTTCAGACCAAGAGCTCCCGGGTTCGAGTCTCAGTATTGGCAGGGCCGCGAAAGAAGTCGCTGGTATATCTCGGTTAGGAAGTAGATGATGGATCGGCGTCAATCTACCATCGGCTTGAGCTTATGCTGCAGGTGCAATGCCTAAAAGCACTGGTAAAAATTCAGATGGAGTGGGGCGGAGGCAGCCAGTTATGGTTCTCAAGGTCTCGTTGAGTACCGTGTCCAGCTTCTTTGTGTGAGAGCTGTTGCACCATGCTGGGGCGGCATATTCAGCAGTGCTGTAGACAAGGCAGTGGTGCATAGGGTCGTTGGGCTGGCACCCCATGAAGATCCAGCAAGTCTGCACAGGAGGTTATTCCTCGAAGATACCTTGGCGCATACGGACTCGAGGTGATGCCGGTAAGTAAGCTGCCGGTCAAGCTTCACTTGACCGGCTTCAATGTTGGTGTAGGATTGTATGGCAGAGGCGCTCCATTGAGGTTGATTTGAAGCTGGCGATGAGCCTCTTTGGTGTTGAGGTGGAAGGCAGTAGCGGTGGTCTTGGCTTCGCGCAGCTTCAGTCTCCACGTCTTGAGATATGCTGCAAGTAGGGCCATGTCTGTAGTAAGTGTGCTTTCTACTTCTGTCCAATTGCTGTCCGAGTGGAGGAGGGCAAGATCGTCGGCGTAGCCATATTGTCTAGATGTTTGAGGTATATCGCTGATATACAAGTTGATATACAAGGTATATCGCTGATATACAAGGTATATCGCTGATATACGAGTTGAACAGCATAGGAGCTAATACAGATCCTTGGACTAAAATGGGACCACACATAGAGATATGTACCTGATATGAAGTTCTAACTTCATACCTGATATGAAGTTCTAGCATTGAAAAAATATTAGCATGCACTATAACAATCACTGTGATATAAGTTTTGTTTTGTATTTTTGATGTCTTCAGTTGGTATCAAAATATATAGAAATCAACGATGACGTCACTATGACGTCATAAGGTAATAAAGTATGAAAATACTGCATATAGGAAGAAACATTGATATTTTGCAAATTTACTGGCTCATAAATAATATTGTAACACTAAAAACATATATTTCCGGATTCCTAGCTGTGTGGTTTCTTCTTCTCATTTCTTTCTTTTTTTTCACTGCGCCTAGCATCCTTTGGTAATTAGGCGCGTTATAAATCCCGCTGTATTGTATTGTATTGTATTAAAAACATTTCCATCATGTAGCGACATTATGACGTCATTATGACATGTTAGTATGTTGGTACTCATTTGGTATCAAAGGAAAGAGTAGGACCTGCTATCTATTGCAACTAAAATCAAATGTCTGTGATATTCCTGCGTCGTACTTGGCGTGTTGGTATTTCCCTCCCGAAAGGGGGGAGGGGAGGGTGATTGCCACGCCCTATTCATCACTTTGGGACCACCCTTTACCTTTCCTATACCCCGGTAGTGTTTTTTATGGGGCATGAAACGGAGCATAAAATGTCAATTGGCAATTACATTAACTCATTTGACACATGAAAATTGGGTTTTAGTAGGGTGAAAAGAATAGAAGAGAGTGGTAACAACCCCCTCCCCTTCGGAAGACGAGGGTTAATTAATTTATAATTTGTACATTTAATTAGGTGTAAAGTATGACTTACACACTCATATTTCAGATGAAACTGACATTGGAATCAGTTCGACATGGTATCGGCTATCAAACAGCCACAACGGTAAACAAATTAAATATAACAGGAAGTTAAAATATTACAATTTTTTGAGGTTTTTGAGGTAGAATTACAAGTATGGGCGCGCTTGGGCACCAGTTCAGAAGTTATACTTTGTTACAAGGTACAGTTAACTTACATAACACCGTTTCTCAAGAGTCGGAAGTGATCGGAACATTTTCATATTATTTTCACAAGATTTTTAACAATTACGGGTCACAAAATCACCCAAAATGCAAACTTATTTCTACAGTCGTAGCTCCACAAAGGAATGACGGATTTTTATGGGGTTTTCGGTATTTTCTCCTCTATTTGGTGACAACAACTTGCCAAAAATTGGAGTATACTATTCAATTTCCCAAAACCTCTACAGTCAGGGGTCACAACATCCGGTTAAATAACAAAGTTTTGTGGATAGCTTTTCCTCAGTAAAGACCGTAGTCTTTGCATCGATCGCGGCAAAGAGCTATAGATCACAGACGGCCTCGGTGTATGCACATGAATACACATCGAGTGCCTAGCTTTTGTCGAGATGAATGGGTAATTGAATTAGGTAATTGGTGGTTTTCGCGTTGTTGGTCCTTCTCTACCAGGTCCATGGGAGAACAGAACGCCTTAGCTACATATTCATGAACTTTTTGAATTGTACTATAATGTTGAGCATGCTTCGATATATTCAAAGTCAGTTCAAACGATGAGGTACGGAAAACTGAGATAGCCAATCGCCGTGTGCGCTAACATCCGAAGAATTCGTGTACACAATCAATGGGAACGCTGGAATTTAGTGCAAGAATCAAAGTTATCAATTCGGTGTACACGTGAGAGAGAGAAAAAAAGAATGATTTAGAATGACAAAAATATGTAATCGCACGCACAGGTAATTCCATTACCGTAAGTACCCAGTCGGGCATGTTCACATAAATGAGCCCTCTCTATTAGTGCAATTAGCAATAAAATCGCACATATCGATGTCTTCAACGGATTTGTCTTCAACTACAAAACGGTATTTTAAATAACGCCATGTGAAAACAATCTACACTGTTAGAAATGGATATTTTCTAAAAACTAGTGGACAGTCTATCCATTCTTTTTCTACCTATTTATAAAGAAAAACCTGTAACATCTAGTTTTACAATGATATTGCCATTAAAATGAAAGCTTCAAATTAACGCAAAATAAATTAACGGCATAATGCTAGCAGTTGATTTGCCATCTACATCCAGCAAAATTACATATTTCATGTAAATAGGCAGACAACGTCCGTTACTTAAAAAAGAATAATTAAAGTTAAATTAAAATGTATCCATTTCTAACAGTGTAGAATAGGTAGCTTGCGATTCTTTTACTGTAAACCGCTTATTCATTGACAATATTCTCTTTCTTTCGTTCTGACTGGTATAGCTGCATTTATTATGATCTGACCCAAAACAAATTGCAAATGAACCAATTTTGGTGTTGATATACTTTGAGATTCTCCAAAAATAAAATATTAAAAGGTGACCAAAATCAAGGGGGGAAGTTTGCACAGGGTAACAAATTAAAATTGTTAGAATTGATATGAATGATGCACCGATTTATTGGGCTACTCCTAAGTTTGCCATATCTATGATCTTTTAGTACAAAACACATAACACATCAAGGTCATCCGGGGGTAACATTTACAGAATCGTCCGATTTTGTTCGAACTGATTGTAAATATTGACCAATTTGTCACACTAGATAAGTACACTGTTCCTCATAAAGTTGGAATAATTTTTTCCAGACCCAATCTGTAAACGCATTTCTATTGGAACGCCTCAGTAATCAGTAATCAACTGTCCACACCTAACCGTTCACCACAGACTTGATCGACTTCGCTGGGCTAGGGAACACAGAAGATTACAGCTCAGACACTGGCGAAATTTTGTGTTTATGAACGAGAGCCGCTACATCCTTGACCATCAAGATGGAAGACAAAGGGTTCGTCGATTACGTAGTGAGAACCTCCGAGATGACTGTATTCAGGAATCGACTCAAGGCAACTCGGTGATGTTATGGGTCGGTATTCATTATGGAGGAAAAACGTCACTGGTGGTGGCAGATGGAAACATGAACGCCGTCGTGTACCTGGACATTCTGGAAAACCACTGTCTGCCACAAAAGGGTTTATGCAAACAATTTTCGGCTGTAAGACGCCACGCCGCACAGGGCCCCTGTAGTGAGACAATTTCTTGAGGGAGAGAGAGCAGATACCATGGCCTGCTTGCTCCCCTGATTTGACTAATCTTCCTCAAACTCTACAGGAGTTAGCTCAGGCTCTGACCGATGAGTGGGACACCTTACCCATTAATATCATAAACAACCCTGTGGACAGTATGCCGCAATGATTCGTGCCAAGGGTGGCTATACTCGAGACACTGACATTTAAACAGTACTATTGACCATTTCGAACATATGTTATCTGTAAAAGTGACTGATGTGAAATTTTTTAACAAAATCCTTAAATCTGCTGTTCAATTAAGTTCATGGTGATCTGTTCGGAAGAGACTGATCAATCAAGTAGTGTGGCGATATACACCCTAGATATCATAAATAACTCACATTATAAGAATCCATAAAAAGTGGTAAAATTATTTTATTCCAACTTTATGAGGAACAGTGTAATTATTGTATGCAGATTCTTTGGTTGACAGTTCTATATCCCTAACGTCCTTTTCAGAAAATGACTACTGACCTGACGATCACCGCAAAAAAGGGAGGTAGCGTTATATTTCTTGTTAGATATAGGGGCAATTTCCCCTAAAACAAGTCAGGGATCCGTTCGGTTTTTTTAAAGTGGAACAAATGACAGTTAAGAGATGTTAGGGATATAAAAATTACAGATTTATGACTAGTGACCCCCCCCCCCATATAACCTGTAGCCCATGTCGGCAAGAGTTGCATGTACCCCCTTCAAAGTTATACATGTAACAAATCCTTTTTTATTTGTGGCCTTAGGGTTAAGGTATTTGTTAGTGTAATGCCATAAATAAAAAGAATTTGTTTCTTGTATAATTTTTTAACGGCCAGGGGTACATATGGAACTCTTTTCCCCAAGTCATATTTTGCGTTCCAAATATGCAAAGAATAGCATAGATGGTGCAAGCAGTATATCTTCGGCTCCTGTACCACTTACATGAATAAATTTACACCATTTTGATAACGAACGGATATATCTGACGCTTTACCCCCATTGTGACCTTGAACCTATTTTGACTTATAACTATTGAACTACAACCTGCAGATAGGGCAAACTATAGGTGACGAACGCGTTTTGACCGTCTTTATATTTTGACCCCTGTATAAACCTTACCCCCTTAAGGCTTTAAGATACATATTCCGCTCCTTAAATTTTGTTAAACTTTTGATATGTTGTTCTTAAAGATTTATCAATACAATTCTGGAGAAATTGGTTCTTTTGCAATTAGTTGTGGGTTAATGCATCATTTGTCCTAATATAACTGGCCCATTAAATAGCGCGCTGTAGGGAGTACACTAAAAGAATATGACACATTTGTTTGGTGGATCTTGATTAAAATAAATATGCCCCTCCCGTCATAGCATGTTTGTCACTGCAGTAAGAGAAAAAGCTTATGTCCATGTCTGCTCATATTGTTCTGAATGGATTATCATTGTCTTGCATTGTATTAACATTTTTAATCATCCATTACACTGAATGAATCAATCAAGATTAAAGCGTTCAAAGTTGCATTCATTCCTGTGAAGATTGCCGCCATTTTTCAGTGATTTTTAACGGGGAAATGAGTTCAAGGCAAAGGCAAATTTTAGCTCTGAATTTTTAAAGAAATGACAAAAATGATAAAAATCTTAGTTTTGACCTTTGCCATGGTAAAAATGTGTTTCAAAATTGTTAGCGTTATGTTAGTTTCAGGTAAAGGTATATTACTGGTGAGTATTTTAAGAAAAATCATTTTTGGTCCATCCTATGTTTTATAATTATTTTACAATTACTCTTAACTAATACTAACCCATGCTCCCCTACCATAACGAAAAATTTGCCAAGGATTCTAACATTCCGAATGTCAGTGGTTCCACTCATGGTCAAACTGTTCTTTATTAAATGCAGGAGTTGCGATAGGGTGGCTTTAATCGCCTATCATTAGAAAACTAAGATTATCGCCGATATGTACACTTCACTACATGAGTCAGGTCTTTAATGTTTCTAACCACAGGGCCCTCATGAAAGAATTAATTTTGAAAATCTTTTAGAAAAGATGGGTACTTTCGGACATTTATTTATTTTAACAACAAGAAGGTCGATCACATCCTATGTGCTACTGTAAACAGAACTTACAAAAATTGGCCTGGAAGACCTTTCAAAGTAAACTCCACACCAATTTTTCAAAACATTCAGTTTTCTAGACAAATTTGTAGCTGGCAACACCCGGGGTATACCATTCTCTCGCCTTGTCGTAAACGTTCCAAATGAACCTCTCTCCGTAACCAATGAACCAGTGTTAAACCTTAAAAGATACACGAAGCGTTTTTAAAGCATAACTCACCAGTACAAATTACGCCATTGCCAGAGTATCCAGCACTACAGGAACACGTAAATGAACCGTCAGTATTGTTGCATTCAGCATTAGGATCACAGTTATCGGTGTCTTGGGAGCATTCATCTTCATCTTTAACAAAATCGTATTAAGTATACAGAAAAATATTAGTTTTAGTACATAGTCCTATAGTACATTTTGGCAACATGCAGATGACATTATTCGTCGTCTCCCATTGGATTCAGATTCAGCAGGAAAAACTGTTCAGTCTAGAAACCGTTGAAAAAAATTATTATATAATATTACAAGGTTACAAGGTCTGTATAGCTATACCTTGTTAATTATGCAGGCTATGCACATGGTCATTCATATTTTGCTCTTTGAATGAAGAATGTAATATTTCACAACTTTACTGAAGCATTTTAGAACTTTAAAGCGGCACTGGCACATATTCAGAAAATATGAAATTTGACTGATTCTCAAAGTAAACCAGACCTTGGAACAGAAAGGGGTGTCAAGCTATTTTCTGAAGGGGCGAATCTAGGTCCTTCTTTATAGACACTGTACGAACGGTCAGTCCATTTGGAGGCAGGGGCCAGGGATTCTTAGTGGGCGGGGCTCATGCCTACGTCCCCTTCGCTGGCTACGCCAATAGTTCTATCTGAGCCAATTGGCCTACTCATGAGGGGCAGGCAGATAAATGCATCTTAGGTTTTATCTGAAGTCTCAATTTTGGGACGGCTAATTCTCTCAACTGGTTTACTACGAGTTACCTGGTATACTCTTAATATAATCACCACACACATATCGATATTATGATAAATACACATAATGATAATGAAAGTCGCCATTAGGCTTAATATACCAGATTTAAAGGTCCATGGCCCGATCGCTAATAGCCTCGCCCCCAGAAGCCCCAGATTTTACCGGAAGTGGTCAACATTGTGGTATCAGAAGAAAGCTACTATTTTTGTCATTTACCCTATGAAATCTTTGAGCCAAATGATGTTTGGTTTGGAAGTTATGAGCGAAAATGTGGCCCATTTTGGTCGACCAATATTAATTTTACACAGTACTCTATGGGGCCTACAAAATCGCTTGTTTAGCTCTCGCGTCAAAACTGATTGAAATATCGGCGCGAAACTTTAGAGATGGGGTTTTGGAGTGAAGGCCAATCAGTCAAGATGAAAACTTCATATCCTCAAATCGGGCCATCCCCCTTTAAAATGTGGATGAATTAAGATGCGGTACCTCTATATAACACACCTGTTATCCCATAGAAGAATTAGATTTTAATTTGATTTCGTTTCGCTTTTACCTACCGCTTCCGTCGCAACTTTCACTGGGTTGGCTCACATTACAATACTGCCAGCGAATTTCTGGGTCCATAGTATAGCACCAGGGACCTCCCGGCTCTGAATCTGGGTTTCGGCAATAATTATGATCACCGAGACCCTTGTCAGGATACTGTTCGTTAGTCTTTTTATGGTTATGTGGAGTTTGCGATGTCCACCTCTGGCATGTATTACCAGCACTAGTGACACTGCCAAATCCGCGGTAATCTTCACCCCGAGGTTGAGTGTAGCATTCTACGTTAGGATGGCCTGAAAAAAACCAGACACATGATTTCCAGTTGCCATTGATTCTTGGCCTAACCAATAAATTTCATCCATAATAGTTATTTTTTATCAATTTTAAAACATAGAAAAACAGCCCATTTTCAAGGATATGGTATAACCCCAACACCACACCCTATGATTATCTTCGTGCTTTGGATGTAATATATAAATATCCATAAAACATATATATCAAGAGAAAATTAATCCATCATTTATTTCTGTTAGTAATTTTGAATGATATTCCTAAAACAATTTTTTGGTCGTTGCCATGGCAACGAGATATGTATGAAATAATAAGGTCCATTTTGGTTGGTTTCAGCCAAAGGCCTATCATTGGTGAAAGTATAAAGAAAATCTATTTTTGACCGTGGCCACATTTCGCTTAAAAAAATCGTTGATTTTTACAGACAACTGCTCTTAAAGTTGTACCTACTGCTTTCTTGTCAGGCGCTCGGGATTTTAAAAGAATGGAGTAAGGAGTTAACACACGGAACTACCAGAAGACTAACCCCCTAATTTAGCATTCACTGCGTTGGCAGACGTGTGGCCTCGGACCAACACAATGCATATTTTCAGAAAATCCCTCCCTTTTTAAAAAAATGCAGTAAAAGGTAGGCCATATTGGTTGCCATTCAGCGAAAGACCACATTCTTCGCGGTGTTTTTTTAAACGGATCTTACCGTGCATGGGGTGAATATGGAACACTTTAAGGACCGTCGTTCCTAAATCCCATCTCACTTATGAATACCCTCAAGTGTCCTAAATTTCATTCAACATTTTATCTTAGCATTTCAAACCTTAATCATATCTCACCAATGAGGACCCTGGTTTCTAAATCCCATTTCACCTATGAGGATCCTCGATAGTAAGCCCACCAATCATGGTTCTACACTCCATTCTACAGTTATATCTTAGAGTTTCAAGCCTTAATCCTATCTCACTTATGAGGACCCTGGTTCATAATATCATCTCACTTATGAGGACCCTATTGTAAACTAGTATATTCTATTATCCCCTCTCTGAGTGCGATTTCTCCTTATCAAAAAAGTGGAATGATCCAACTCTTGTTGCTAAGATGAAAAATGATTGACGAACCTCAGGATTAAGGAATATGGCGTTCCTCATGATTGAGAAAAAGATGTAGCCCCATGTCCTTATAGAGCTTCTTCTTTTCATTGGAATCAAAATAAGTACCAACATTTCCAATATGCCTTCACTATTACGTCATAGGTTGAAAAAGTATGAAAATACTGGATACAGGGTAGAAAATTGATATTTCGCAATTTCACTGACTCGAAAAAAGTTATTATAGTATATAAAACTAGTAATTTCCCATCAAGAAGAACCAACAACCGCATGAAATTTTCCCATACTGTGTCTATGGAAATTGACCGTTTTAATTTAAGACTTCATTCTAATTTAACGCTAGTCACGTTGGTGCTTATTTTATGTCAATAGAAAGAAGAGGATCATAGCTATCAATTCTTACCAAAAATAAATTGTTGGAATTGATTTCAACTATGCACCAATTTAATGAACTATTCACTAAGGTTTAAAAAGAGGTATAGTTTGCTCTATCTATGATCTATAGTCTAGGTACAATAGGCATATAACAGTTCAAGGTCAAATTTACAGAATGGTCCGACTTTGTTCGAACTGATTATAAATTGTTTATTCGGTTACAATAGATAAGTAATTGTGTGTTGGTTCTTAGTTTGGCAGTTCTATATAAGAATTACCGAGTTTTAACGAGTGAGCTCCCATAGACCTGTAGCCTCCAGTCACATTTTCCAATTACGCAAAGAATATCATATATGGTGCAACCAGTATATTTTCGGCTCCTGTACCATTTTACGAACAATTTGACACCATTTTTTTAATAACAAACGGATATATCTGAAATTCTACCCATTGTGACCTTGAAACTACTTTGACTATTGAACTACAACCTGCAGATATACCATACCTTTTTAAAAAATCCTTGATTTTTTTTCTGGCTCTCTTCAAGAGCCGTAAGCCAAAAAGCTTTTGGCGTCACTTCCAAAATTTGAAGAGCAGAGAGGACAATCTCACCTTAACATGCAG
Source organism: Ophioderma brevispina (assembly GCA_023653785.1). NCBI lineage: Eukaryota > Metazoa > Echinodermata > Ophiuroidea > Amphilepidida > Ophiodermatidae > Ophioderma > Ophioderma brevispina. The sequence continues at coordinate 2,608 of JAMKCH010087896.1, read as the reverse complement.
ACTTTATTCATATTGATTTTTTTTTATTACACGGAGGTTATACTGTTTACACATTGTACACATTACTACAAGGAAATATTCCATCTTTCCCTTTTTGGGTGCATTTAAACAATGGCTTTAGAAAAGTGGGCCTTTAAGTGAATAAACAGACTTTTTGTTGATCTGGGGTATGCCGCTCCCTCACTTCCCCGGCTACGGACCCGGTTAGCACAGCAATAAAATTAGTTTAATATGTTTTACACCTTCATTTTCAATGTTTGGTGTATATTTTTCTCTGCGATCACGTAACTAACTTAATCTTGTCCCTCTTTTTACTTTTGTTAAAAAGCAGTCTAGCAATTACTAGACAATGTACTCTAGGTGTCGCAAATTGCTCTTTTCTGCAAGTATACTAAGTTTAAAGGTGCAACGACAGATTTCAAATAACAGGTGTCCCGGAAAAATGGGAAAATTCTGATTTTGGCACTGGTGTAAAGCTTTATATCAAACATATCTCCATCTGTAAGGATTAAGCTGAGAACTGTTTCTTTGGTACAAAAATTATGAAATGTCTAATTTCGTATAGGAGCAAATACGAAATTCAGCCTATGTTTTCTATTGAAATATAAGCATAAACAAATCACCTTTTGTTTTCATTTTAAGTTATTTCTGTAACCAAATAAAAGGTAGGGAGTCTATTGAGCATCTAATTTATATGAAATCACTACATATCACAAAAAATATGGATGACTTGAAATATCTCGTTTAATAGCTTGTGTTCGTCCATCTATTCCATAGAGATGTTGAAACAAAATAATAGATCTACCTATATCATCGTCACATTCCAGAAATTTACGCATATTGTCTTCATTGTTTATCAAAAGTAACGGATCGTCATTGTAGAAGCTATTCTCCACTTCCACTGGGGGAACTGTGTTTAGCCCTCCGAAACGGATGGTTCTGCAATTACAGCGAACTTCCTTTGGATAAGGTAAAACCCGTCGAATTCTGTTCTCTTGGTTAGGGTCTGGTTGATTGCCCATGTAACAGGTATTGCTATCACAGGTACCCCATTGCACTGTAAAATTGACAGAAATAACTTTATAGTATATATTTAATAAAACTATTGCGAAGTATATGATCATATCCCAAATAACCTTGTAGTCCAAATATAAATTAAAATAAATGAATCTGACAACAAATACCCAGAAAAAAAGAGCCTTAAAGAAATGTATAACTCAACGAACGCAGTTTTTTGGTTGATAACTTGACTTTTGACAGATAAACCCGGTAGATGCGTCAACATACAGGCTCAGTGGACGATTTATGATTTATCAATCGGTGTACCAATATTGCCTTAAAATACCTATTTTTGTGGCTATATATACATGTACACACATGTGCAGATATATCTGCACTAAGCACTATATATATATATATATATATATATATATATATATATATATATATATATATATATATATATATATATATATATATA